>LNAC01000093.1:2009709-2302273 GCA_002007465.1 Ailurus styani | reverse complement strand
CCCCCCCCCCCCCCCGCCGATGCAAGACTCTATTCCAGGACCCTGGGCTCATGACCTGAGCCGAAGGCAGACACTTAACCAGGTGAGCCACCCAGGTGCCTCTTGCTTTTGTTTTTTGTTTGTGTGTGTGTGTGTGTGTGTGTATGTGTGTATGTGTAGGAACTAGATATTAGGTAACCCTCAATTTTGGACCCAACCCAGATAAGCTGGTTCCTGGTGCAGGTACTTTTCCCTGTATTATCTTGTGAAGTGGTTTTTGTTCCCAGGTTTTATGCTTGTTCTGGTCTGGATCTGTCCCCACCCTGTTCCCTGAGTAAGAAACACGCAGAAACATGAAGCACAGGCTTCCCCGCCAGGTCCCAGTGCTCTTAGGGCTGAGCTCATCAGCTCTCCCATCAGAAAATCTCTTTGGGCTCAACTTCTGCTGAACAGTTGCTGCCATTTTTTTCCTAAATCTTTTTTTATCTCCTCTCCTCTGCTGTTTGCCTGGACAGCCCCTTTGATTAATATCGCTATTTCTAGGATTTTCTCCCCGTCTCTCCACCTTAGTAAATCCTCATTCACCTGTCCACATACGCATCCCTCCACCCCTTCTCAGTACTCACTGAGTTCTCAGAAGAGCTGGGTCCTGCGTGCTGTGCTGGGTAAAGGATACATCCCTGCCTCTTTGGTGCTTCCGAAGGATCAGTACGAAACGTCCCCAGATACCAGTGGAGATAGAACTGGGGGTGATGGCGAACATTCCTGGGTGCCAGAAATGATGCGAACTGCTTCATTCCTCTGTGTTTAACTGATGAGGAAACTACGGCTCGTGGAGATGAGGAGCACTCATCAAGGACCACGAAGCTGGTCGGGGGCGGGCTGGCATCTGAATTCGGAGAGCCCCATTTCTGAAGCCACACTTGTGATGGCTAACAGAGATGATCTTTCAGCCTGGTGAACTTGCCCAGATCTGACCAGGCTGTGCTGTTGTGACCGCGTGTCCACGCTGGTGCCATGCTCGTGGTAGGGCCTTATCACTACCACTAATCCGTGCACGTCTGTGGCTTACTCGCCGTGCTGGTCCTGGGTTTGGCATTCTTTGACGTGTTACGTCTCTAACCCCTTCATGACCCCTAACTGAAAAGCCACGTGTTGAAATTTCTGGTAATAAGCATGGGGATTATGCAGAAAGGAACACAAACTGCTCTTGAAAGTTTTGGGAAACTAACAAATGTTGTAGTTTGAGGGGTTATCCGTTGAAATGGTTAACGAGTTGGAATGACTTTGAAAGAGGAAGCAGAAACCAGGCAAACTGAAGGGCGTTGTGGTCTCAGGAGAGTCAAGTCACGGACAGATTGAAAACAGAACAACAGCAAGAACACAAGACTCCCGTGTGCGGCTGGAAAGTGGGGCCAGTGCCCGATGCCCGGGAGCCTAATGCTGGTTCGGGAGAAGTCAGGGAGCTTGAGAACTGCACAGCCACGTACAGAGAAAGTGCTCCTGCTGAAATCTTCTGTTGTAGTGTGAGCCTCACACCGGCCACAAGTGAAAGGTGTGCCCAGCCTCTAGGAAGGATGTGGGGCCGCAGGAGCTGCCAGTGTCCCAGGCTCGTGGGGAGGGACGGTTGGGTGAGTTCGCCAGCGTCTGCAAGGTAAATCAAGGGAAGGAGCTCAGAGGGATGGCGAGTTGGCCAGTGACTTCAGCAGAGAGCAGGAGAGAACCCAGAGCTGCCCTGAAGCTCCGTCTAGCCCTTATGGTGGGAGCTTTAGCAGCTATTGGATTGCAAGCAGTCCTGTTCCCACTGATGGCCACACGCTTGGTGAAGGCTCCCCCAGCCTCTGTAATCAAACCCGGCCACCTTTCCCTTTATGCCCCGCAACCTGAGTCTTCAGTTTATTTATCCAACAGATGATTATTGACATGATGTCGCACAGAAGACAGGGGAGGGAGTAATCTGGGTACGGGGCAGGATCCTGGAGCGAGTCCCTGCGGGGAATGTAGCCAGATAGCACAGCAGAGGGCGTGAGCAGAGGGATTCCCTGTGGCAAGCGCACCTTTGTTACGTTGCACTGGAAGCTGCCTCGAAACCGAGTGTTTGCTCAACTAAACCAAGTTTACCAAGCTTTGGAGGCCCTCCCTGTAGAATTCATGTTTGTTTAGTTGATCGGTCTTCTTGGCCTGGGATGGGAGCCCCTCCTCTCTTCTCCCATTGCTGGCGGATCTGAGAGATTTCAATGCAGTCACTTGCGGGATTTTGCTTAACGATCTTTTTTTTCTAGGACAGAGTTTAGACTTGTTGTCTGAACTCTCCCTTGCTCAAGTTCTGGTCCCCCAGGCCTGTCTGCTAAAGCCCCCTCTTCACTCTGGGTGTAGGGAGAGAACTATGAGAAGTAAACACACCCGCAAACTTCAGCGGGAACGTTCCAGGCACCTGACGGTTGTCACCAACTTAGGTACTTAGGCACACCTGTGCCGGTACCTTCCCTGACACCGCCAAACACTTTCCAACAACGTAAAGAAAAAACCACCTTGTTGCCAAGGCACAAGGAAGCGTGAATACTTCATTTATACATGGCTTACTAAGGACAGGAAGCTGGAGCTGGGTGCGGTGCCGTGATTCATGTGTGCATGCAGGAATGATGGTCCTGGTCGTGGACAAGGGAGGATTTACTCACCCCCCACCCCCGCTCTGCTTTTTCACATTCGTTCTATACCCTGCGAGAGCCCGCAGCCTCGGCACGGTGCCTCCTTGGACAGTGACACCCGGCTTTGCCCCTGCTGGCTGCCAGTTACTCTCCAATCGTGTCTGAGCTACAGCTTCGTCAAATTTTTTTTTTTTTTGAGGCAGAGAGAAAACTCACAAATATGGGTTGACTACTCAGTCCAAGATAGTTGATGCAAAAACCTCAGAGTGGGTCTTGTTTGGTCCCTTTTTACAGGTGAGAAAAATGGATCCCACATAAGTTACATAACTCGTGGAGGGTTCAAAGTGTCTTTTCCCCAATGCCAGCATCACTGATTTATCAGTTCATTTATTTTTGTCGTTGGATAAGTGTTTATTGTGGTTTCCATGAGTGGACTCACAGTCTAGTGGGAGAAACAAATAAAGAGTCACTGCTCTCAATTATAGGGAGCTTCAGGGAGGGAGACCATGGTAACTAAAATTGAAACCGGACTCAGGAGAGGGCAGTGGGAGGTGGAAGGGACAGAACCCGACCGGAGGTAACGCTTGATCTTGGCTGTGAAGGACAAACCGTGGATTTCCAGGTGGGGAAGGGGAAGGGGGGCTTGATGGTTGGTGGGCATCTCGTGCTCACGTACTGATGAGAAGAGGCAGCATCAATGCTCAGAGTGTCGAGATGCAGAGGACTTGATGCTCAAAGCTGAGATCTTGAAAAAGTCACTAAGTGGTAGGCGATCCTGTTACCCGATCCTGTCCCATTATAACTTACAGTAGCATCCTCGGGGCCCTAACAGCCTGCATTAGCGTGGAGAAGAGAGTGATTGAATCAGCTAGGACGTGTCGGAAGAAACTCCGCAGAGAGGTTACATTGTTTTAAAAATTTAAATTCATTTTAGTTAACCTATAGCATATTATTAGTTTCAGGGATAGAGTTCAGTGATTTGTCACTTGTGTAGAGCACCCAATGCTCATGGCATCCCGTGCCCTCCTTCATGCCCACCCCCCACTTACCCCATCCCCCCACCTCCCCTCCGGCAAGCAAGAGGTTACCTGTGAGCCGGTTCTGGAAGATGCAAGGGACGATTCTGTCAGAACACGGAGGGCAGAGTGACAAATGAACAGACAGAATGAACAAAAAATAGCCTGGTGGGGAAGGGGCAGGGAAGTAGCTGGTTCTTTGGTTTGACTTTGTAGTGCAATGCTTTCTGACGTTACGTGCAGTTTTGAACCCAGACTTTGATATTTAAAGCCATCTCAAAATGCCAAAAGAATCCTACTATAAGGATAAAAATTTCTGACCCTCCAATAGGCAGGAGATGTAGATGAGGGATTTTTTGTGGTTTGTTTTCAATAATGCCGCATGAGCAACTATTGTTGAAGCTGCCGTGCGTGGCTCAGCCTGCTGGTTTCTGAAATAAACAAAGGGAAGAAATGCATTCCTGTTAATGTTAGCATCGTGGGGTGCGATGTATAAGGCAATAATATGGATGAGCTAAATGGGAACAAACTGAAAAGGAAGGAGTCATAGACAATTTCAACAGAGCAGCTCTACTGTACGTAACTACACTTTAAAAAGAAATTTGAAGGCATTATTTTGAATGTGGCTACTTAATCTACTTGAGATGGTTTCGCATTTGGACTGCAGCTGCCATTAGGATGAGGAGTTTGTGTTCTTTAGCGAAGAGCGACTTCAGGTTCTGCTTCTGATCCCATATTTCTGTAGTAATGTGTATCCAGCGCAGACGTTCGTTTGTTAGAGTCAGGCTTTTTCCCTGACAGGGAAAATGGCCACGCTCCAGAAGCTCGTTCTTTCTGGTTAGGTAGTGACCATCCGAAGCATCTACTATATCGTGAAATATGAGGGCAGTAAAAGCAATCCTGAGGAGGACCCGTTACAGCCGTATTTATGGATGGTCGTGGGGCAGTGGTAGGGGAGTGGGGCACGTGGACCCTGGCTCGGGAGAGGTGCTTTCCACAGAGCCCTCTCTTGAAATTCCAGAGGAATAAAATGCACGATTAAAGTGTCCTTTGCGGAAGATTGCAGGAACATAAACAATAATAATTCAGTGAGCTTCAACCAAGCCAATGAAATAACTGGAACACTGTGAAGCTGCCTAAAAATTAGTGTATCTAGCCCAATCAATCAATCAATCAATCAAACGTTAAGTCCTCATCCCCTCCTGCAGAGAGAGCATCAGGGGCTGTGAAGACCTATGGGTTTGAATAGCATGGAAGTCGCTCTGAACTGCAGCAGGAGCCAGGGACGAGGACACATTTTCTCCCCCCAACTTGTTAATTTTTCAGTATGATCCATTGCAAAGATACATAACAAATCAGAGTTTAAGGCTTATCTCCATCAAAAGCACATTACGCAAATACACCCACGCTGAAAAATCTCAAGATACAGAGCATTTACACATGAATGCCTCCTTTTCTTAACATTTCTGCAAGAATGATGAGGTGGTAAGGACGTAGTAGGTTATTGGGATAAAGAATATCCTTGGGGCACCTGGGTGGTTCAGTCAGTCATGATCTCAGGGTTATGGGATCGAGCCCCACATTGGGGTCCATGCTCAGTGGGGAGTCTACTTGAGATTCTCTCTCTCCCTGTGCCCTTCCCCCTGCTCTCTCTCTTTTTCTTTCTCTCTCAAATAAATAAATAAGTCTTCTTAAAAATATTGCATATTCTTATAAACCTGTATGACACTGGAGTTAAATTCCAAGGTAGTTGGAATCTTTGCAGCCAGAAGACCGGTGTAAAATTCCTCAATAATTTCTAGTATAATCATTTCCTATGTGTCCCATAGGGAACCAGGTACTGGGGTGTGTTTGTGGGTGCATGCGTGTGTGTATGTGTGTGTGTGTGTATGTACACAGTCTGAGTCTCAGTGATTCAAGTCAGCTCAATAATTAAGCTATAATTATCCTGTCTTTCTCCATGAATATTGCTACAAGTGTCTGTGTCTTACAGTGCTCAGCATCTGGGATCGTCAGCACCTGTCACCTTTTTAATCTGAAGATGATAACATAGGGGGTGCAAAGCTCATGAAAAATAACAACATAGTACAGATAGATGCAATAAAACATATGTAAGAGAAAAAAAGAGAACAGTAAAGCAGGACTTAGGAGTACTTTGGGTGGAGGCAGGGAGGGTGGGACAGTGGTGGGGAGTATGACAAGATGAAGGCTTTTATCAGTGTCCTGGCTTTGATTTTCAGACAGTGGATTTATGAATAATTGATTTATTAAAAATAACTATTGAATTACATGCATATATGAATACACACAGATACACAAGCCCAGAAGTGGGGCGTAGGAAGACTAATGAAGAGAGTGGGTTATCAGTCAAGGATTTTGATTAAGTCGGTTCTGTATACCCAAGGTCCAGAAGAAAAAAAAAAATAACCCAAGAAAAGGACAGCTTCCTGAGGACTCAAAGGCTTTGAGATTTCCTCCAAAAGGCAAATAAACAAAACTGAGACTAAGAGAGTGAAATCTTACGATAATAAGGGTAATCCAATTTATGGGTTATTGGTATCCATAAAATATGCCAATATGACTTTTCAGATGTAACAATGACACAAATAATGGAAGGAATAACTGATAAAACAGAGTTTGTGAAAATGAAAAATCCTCTGTTCTCAAAAGGCAATGTCAGGAGAGTAGAAAGCAAACCACAGAATGGGAGAAAATACTGGCAAAACACACATCTGATAAAGGACGGTCTCCAAAACATACAAGAACTCTTAAAACTCAACAATAAGAAAATGAATAACCAGGGTAAAAAAAAAATGGGACAATGACCTGAACATACACCTCATCAAAAACAACAGACAGATGACCAAGAAGCTCATGAAAAGTTTCTCCACAGAATACATCATCAGGGAAATGCAATGGAAGCAACAGCGGGAGACCACCACACGCATGTTAGAGTGGCCGCAATCCAGAACACTGACGACACCAAGTGCGGACAAGGAGGTGGACGGAGCACCAGGAACTCTCACTCATTAATGCTGAGAACTCCAAATGGTACAGACACTTTGAAAACAGTTCAACAGTTCTTATAAAACTAAACATTCTTACCATACAATCCAGTGGTCATCCTCCTTGGTATTTACCCAAATGAGTTTAAACTTACATCCTCACAAAACCCAAGGGTACAAGTGTTTATAGCAGCATCATTCATAATGCCAAAACTTGAGACTAATGAAGATTCAGTAGGTGAATGGATGATGAATACACTATGATGTGTCCAGACAGCAATGGAACATTCTTCAGTGCTTAAAAAACAAGCCGCAAAAAGAGGAAATTTGAATGTGTATCACTAAGTGAAAGAAACCTATCCAATGATACTACATTCTGTGTAATTCCAACTATGGGAAATTATGGAAAAAGCAAAACCATGGGAAGAGTTTATAAAAAAAAAAATGAGTGGTTGGGGGAGGTAGGGAGGCACAGGTGGAGCACGGGATTTTTAGGGCAAGGAAACTCTTCTGCATGATACTGGATGGTGGATACACATCATTATACTTTTGTCCAATCCCACAGAATGTCCCAACACCAGCAGCGAACCCCAATGTCAACTGTGGGCTTTGAATGCTAGTGATGTGTAAGTGTATTATCATCCATTGTAAGACCGTACCATCGGTGTGGGGGGTATGGACCGTGGGGGAGGCTGCCAGCATGTGGGGACCGTGGGGGCTGGACGCGTACGCTTACTCTCTGTACTTTTAATTCAGCTTTGTTGTGAACCTAAAACACCTCTAGAAATAAAGTCTCTTAATTAAAAAAAAGAGGAAGAACCAAGAAAAATGAAACAAGCAAAAAAGACGTAAATGAATTAGCGTCCTTATGTTGCAAAGAACTGGGTTGCCTTGTAAGAATGGCAAATAAATACTTATCTGCAAAAATATTCGTGGTAATGCAGAATAAGAGACAACTATGTAGAATATATTTGCATGAATTTCTAGATAGTTCTGAGAGGAGCTTGCAAGACCAGGCTTCAGGACGTCTGGACTCTGTTCCATGTCTGCCGCCAGCCTGCAGTGCCCGCGGTGGAAGCTGGCACATCTGGGCATCAGGAATTAAACTAGATGCTCCCTAATCACAGCTCGAGCTCTAGCATTCCTATTTAAAACTTTTCCTGTAGAGAAGGCACTGTTGAATACATAAGTAAGTCCAAGGATGCAGCTGTATTGTGTTTTAGACAGCCAAGGGAAGAAATACGGCCATAAAATACAGTCTAAATAAAAACGCTTGAAAAACCACAGCATCATTATACGCACTGGAAATCAATATTACAATTCTCCATTTTCTCCTGATATATTAACTTATGTATCTAGTTTTTCTTTTGGAAAGAAAAAAAAACTGAGGTAGCAATGATATTTTAATTATACACATTGGCTGTTGCCTACAATTAAAATCTGTCAAAAATAAGTCTTAGATTTTTTTATTTCCCACAAAAAATGAGAAATGAAAGGAATGTTTACAAATATCATTGTATGTATTTTCAAGTGAATTACATCCTCGAAGCAGTCATGCCAAGTTTTTCAAGTGCCATCAATTTAATAGTTCAAATGCGATCAAACAAAAACTGTAAGAGTTGTACTTAATGACGTCCAGCCAAAGTTTTTTTTCCTAATTTTTGATGGTGTGCTAGAACTCTTTGCTTTTTTTCCCTTTTCTTTTCTTCCTTTTTTGTTTTTTTCCTTTTTGCTGAAGAACTGTTCTCCCGGTTGACGGTCTGTCTAGGTAATGAAGCTTTACTCTTGTTTCAAACCTTAGCTCCTTGTCCTCTGGAGAATGGTCTGGTGGTCCCCTGCCAGCACCTGTCTGCTGAGCCTTACTCACTTACCAATTTTGTCTCTGGTTTCACTTTTCCCACTAGGAGTTTTAGGACGTCTCCCAATTTTGACCAAACGTGGCACTTTGGTAGCACATGATTCCGTTTACGGTGTTTTCATGACTTTGTATGTGAGAATCTCCTCCCATGAAATTCTCGAGGGCAGTGATTTTATACTTTCACTCCTAAGAAAGAAGTATCTATAAGTTCTGCTATTTGAAGATATAACATTTGTGGTTTGCAATCTCTGCACAGGACCAAAGCCACACTGCTCCCTTTTCGTATTGCATCTGATAAAATGATAAACATGTTTCTTTGTGGGAAATTGTAGTAGGATTTATATCCTTTTCGGATGCCGGGGTCTAGTGCATAATGCTAGCTGATGATGGGCAACTCTCCAGGTTCAACTTAGCAGCACACCTACAAAAACTCCCGGGCAACAGAGTCAGGTAACTGACATCTTTGCATCTTTGTTTCCAGTCATCATCCTTTGTCTTCTGGACATTCAAAAATTACTGAGGTACCGCAAGAGCCTTTTTTTTTTTTAAATTATTGTTACTGAGTGTGTGTGTATATGTGTGTGTGTGTGTGTGTGTGTGTGTGTGTGTGTGTCTAGTGAAGAGTTTCTCAAACTTAATCTTGGGAATCCTCAATGCTTCTCTTAGGTATAATTATATATCCCACATTTTAAATTTTATTTTATTTATTTATTTTTAAAGATTTGTTTATTTTTAAGAGAGAGAGAGTGCAAGCAGGGTCAGGAGAAAGAGGAGGGGGGAGGGAGAGAGAGACAGTCCCTAAGAAGACAGCCTTCTGATCACAGAGCATGACATGACACGGGGCAGGATTCCAGGACCCTGGGACCATGACTTGAGCCGAAATCAAGAGTTGGACGCCCAACCAACTGAGCCACCCAGGCACTCCCACATTTTAAATTAAAACACATTTTAGGCTATTTATTTTTAACTCATTTAATGATGACAAATGACAAACCCATTACTTGTTCATATAAATAATACATTTTTATAAAAAAGTATATTTTCCAAAACAAGCAAACACTTCAGTGAGAAAAATGACATTGTTTGGGGCGCCTGGGTGGCTCAGTGGGTTAAAGCCTCTGCCTTCAGCTCAGGTCATGATCTCAGGGTCCTGGGATCGAGTCCCGTATCGGGCTCCCTGCTCAGTGGGAAGCCTGCTTCCTCCTCTCTCTCTGCCTGCCTCTCTGCCTACTTGTGATCTGATCTCTCTCTGTGTCAAATAAATAAGTAAAACCTTTAAAAAAAAAAGAATGACATTGTTTCACAGTTTTTCAAATATCTTCAGGGTCTAACATAATTGGACCTGGGTGTTGTTCCTACGTTCGGTCTTTTACATGTTCTAGTGGAAGGTTATGAAGAAATTTGTGCCTCATACAGATACAGGGCTGGGACGTGGAGGGTATTTTAGTAGCCTTTCTGAATAATTGTGGCTATTCTCTGATACTACACCGTGGCTCAGCACCTGTTAGCTGGTTAAACGTTAGTCACAGTGTAGGGACACCTGGGTGGCTCAGTGGGTTAAAGCCTCTGCCTACGGCTCAGGTCATGATCCCAGTGCCCTGGGATTGAGCCCTGCATCAGGCTCCCTGCTCAGTGGGAAGCCTGCTTCTCCCTCTCCCACTCCCCCTGCTTGTGTTCCCTCTCTCGCTATTGCTCTCTCTCATAAATAAATAAAATCTTAAAAAAAAAGTTGCAGTGTAGAAACTGTATATCAGTAAATTTTCATCGTCTGTTACATTAAAACCCTTGGCTGTTACTGTACTTTGAGTGGATCTTTTAATCCAGCATGTTTATTTTTATTTTTTTAAAGATTTATTTATTTTGGGGAGAAAGAGAGAACACTAGCCGGGGGAGGGGGCAGAGCAAGGGAGAGAAATGGACTCCCCGCTGAGCACAGCCCTACCCAGGGCTTGATCCCAGGAGCCTGAGATCATGACCTGAGCCAGAATCAAGAGTGGGATGCTCAACCTCCCCAGCCACCCAGGCGTTCCTACCCCAGTATGCGTTATAACATTGTATATTGAGAAAATAAAGCTGTCCTTGCTGAGTTTCACATGTCTCACAAATGTTGACACATTCCATCACACCGTTTCAAAAAGCACATTTGTTAATGTCATCGCCCACCTTAGCAGTACATTATTGTAATACCGTCAAGTTCCCGGGGGTGCGTGCAAGTTTCCCAGTCCTCTCATTTTCACGCTAGAGCTCGAGCTTTATCGTTCTGTTCCTCATGTTTGAGAGTCTATCTCCGGAGTGCTGAAGGCTGAATTGCCATAGTCTGTCCGTCATCCTTCCAAGGAAAAGTGATGTTCCATGAAAAGGCAGCTCTTCGCACTCACAGCTCAACCGCACAGCAAAACCCAGCATTTCCTTGGAAGGGTCAATCTGCCTGTGTTTGTGACCAAAGTATCCTGCACGTGCTTCCCATTCTGTCATGCTGTAAACAGTCCGAAGATGTGTACAAACCGCTCAGACGTAACCAGATCGATGCCTATGGAATATACATTCCTGTATGTATCATCCACAGCAGCTTCATCAAAGGTCTTATGTGAAGCTGACTTTTCTTCCTGCGAAGGCATGGAGCTAAGGGATCCCATGACTCAGCACAGTCAAGGCCACTGCCTCGAAGCCAGAAGGCTCCAGCAGTCTGACCTACTGTTGCTTCGACGCCAACAGGGCAGGTGTCCATCCAGTGGAAAAGCCAGCGCCGTTTTAGCATTAGTATGAGAGCAGAGCCTCTGCAGAAGTCCCTGGGCGCCCTTAGGGGCCCACCAAGTCCACTCGGAGAGCTTCTGGGCTGTAGGATCGAATGCACAGTGTGGAGCACAACTTACACATGGTCCTCGGTTCACCTTCTCCAGGTCCTCTCCTGCCACAGGTGGAGACTGGCAGTTCCAGGAAGGTTGTTCACTCCACGCCCTCCGTCACTGCTGCAGTTTTATACACGTGAGAAGCGGTCACCCTGCAGGGCTGCTGTGCCAGCTTGGGGGATTAACGCATGGGCTCAAGGGCTCGTGGGCGGGATGAGCAGGGGTTTCGGTTCTGGCCACTCTCCACTCAGCATGCCCTGCCACCTGGAGGAAAGGGTGCCTTTTCTCTTCGCCCGTATGTGTCACCTGGTGTCCTACGGGCTGCCTCCGTGCCTGGAGGGGACACGTGTCATCTGCTCGCCCGAGGCGCTTTTACTGATTGCCAGACCAGAGATCACACTATATGGACACTGTTTCCCTGACTAGGGCACTTTGTAACAAGACTTCGGCTACAGCTGGCACTGAATAATGTGTATGGAATAAGAAATCATACACGGAATGAAAGGAACAAAATGTGAAGCTGTGTGAGATCTTACTTAGAGAGTATTGCAAAAAAGTTAATGACCAAAATGTCTCCCTAAGTGACACAGGGTCTTCTCTGGGGTCTAAAACCTGGTGATGATTCTGGTCACTGTGTGGATTGAGTCTCAGGGCTCCTGTTAAAAAAAAAAAGGACAAATATTTATGAGGAAACTGAAACATAATCAAAGCCTGGGGATCAGCGGTGCAGGGTGAGTAGGGGCAGAGTGAGAAGGGGCGGGGAACAGGGTTAATTTCAGACAAACCTAAATCAAGTCAAAAGCAGGTAATAGTGTAAGTTTTCCAAAATTTTATATTTCATATTGATAAAAGGAAGTGGTCCCAGTGAAGTTCCATTATGCTCTTTCATGTGTCACTTAAAATAGCACTCACGTTTATGAAGCAAAAGCTATCAGAAATAAGGGAGGAATTGATAGAAACACAAACGCTGTAGAAAACTAATGCAGAAATTATCAGCATTTGAAAGTCAAGTCAGTTTTTGAAATAGGCAAATGGAAAAATAGAATTCCTGAATACTGTACAAGGTTTTAATTATCAATCTATACTTCTGTATGTTGAACTTTGTACATGAATTTAAAAAACATTACACAATTTTCACTGATGTGTAACTCACATAAGAAAAGCCTATGTACATGAACAACTCAGTGTGTGTTCATCAGCTGAGAACATTTGTATAACCAGCACCCAGAAATCCCTCTCATGCCACCTCCCAGTCACTGTTCCTCGCCCCCCCACCCCCGCAGGGGAATGCGCGATTCTTTGGGCTGGCAGATTTTCCCACAGGTTGGACCTTGGTACTTTCAGACTTACAGCATAATTCACGTTCGTCAGTTTATCTGCAAATTGGTGGTAGAACCCAGAAGTTTGATCTGACTGTTGTGCTAAACCCGTGGCTAGACTGTAGGTGGTAGTCAGACATCTGTTTCTTAGGAAGCACATCATGTCTGTATTTCACTCTTTCTGTTGGCTTATTGCCTTGGTCCATAATCCACTGAAGGCTACAAAATGGTGATCTTCTAATTCTATTGCTTAATTTTGTTTATTAGCTGGAATATATTTGTAAGAAAATGCTTCCCCTCATTTACTATTTGGGTACTAAATGGTATATCCTTATGACTTATAATTCAGTATCGGAAAGGAAATAAATATTTGATTCTTTCCTTTTTCTTATCTAGTTTTCACAATGATGAATTGGTTTCTTGTCATCTTCAGGTGATCAATTATAACTTTTAAATATTGCCATAAACTCATGTTTTTATATACATTTGATAGGTTTTCATCCGTGGCAGTTGTTATGTGTGTGGAAACAAACTGTCCCTCCTTTAGCCAGTGGGAGCCTCTTCTGTGTACGTCCTGAGTTCTTTCGACGTGATCCTGGTTGTCTGTCTTAGCTTCCCTGATTTCTGATATTTCCAGATACACCAGACTCGTCTCATACATTTTCTGCTCCGAATATGGAATCAGCCTTGTCTTTTGAGAAGATTATGTTTTATTTTGTTTAGTTTTAACTGGGAAATGGGCATTTTAAGGGCATGATCTGGGTACTAGGATTGCTCCTGGCTGCTGGTAGGATCGTTATTTTAGGCCTTTTTAGAGGACAGAACTAGAAGTAAACGAAAAGGTACAGCACCTCAGAAGTTTCTGCTGATATTTACAATTCAAATTTGGGATAATGGTGTTTCTGTTTGACCACTTGTGTTTACATAGGTAGCTCCTTCCTTCTGCAAGGAGAGTGTTGGTTTTCAAGGATGTGGAGCAGACATCAGGAAACTTTTTTTTTTTTTTTTAAGGGCTAGATTGTAAATACTTGAAGCTAGCGGACCTTACCATCTCTGTTACAACTGCTCAACTCTGTTGTGGGAGAGCAGCCCTAGACAAAATGTAAATGAATGGACAAGGCTGCGTTCCAATAAAAATTTATCGGTAAGAACAGACAACCGGCCCATGGGCCATAGTTTGACAACTTCTGATTTAGAAGAAAAATAGAATGCTATGTATCATTTGCTTTTACCCATTTTAGAGATATGTCTCAGAATATGGGCACCCATACAACTACCATGAATTATGATTTCCTAAAAATAAAGATCTTTAAGTAAACTATCCACATTCCTCCATTTTTCACACGGTTTTCTTGTATTTATTTTGTCAGATCACATTATATACTATCATTACTCCCTTTTGATTCTCACTTAATCATGTTACTCTAAGTAACTGTACACATATCGAACCACCAGTGTTTATGCCCACATCTCTCTAGTCATTTTCTTGGAATGAAACTTGTTCTCTAGTAGATTCCTTAGGAAGTTTTTTTTTTTTAAGATTTTTTTTTTTATTTGACACAGAGATAGAGATCACAAGTAGGCAGAGAGGCAGGCAGAGAGAGAGAGGAGGAAGCAGGCTCCCTGCTGACCAGGGAGCCTGATGCAGGCCTCGATCCCAGGACCCTGAGATCATGACCTGAGCCGAAGGCAGAGGCTTTAACCCACTGAGCCACCCAGGCACCCTTCCTTAGGAAGTTTTAATGAGAGTAACAATCTCAGAATTATTCACGTATATGTTGTACTTGAAGATTAGATTTGCTGGGTATAAAATTTGGGGCTCTCATTTTCTTTCTTGGCGATCTTAAGTATTTTATTCCTCTCTTCACATATAAGGTATTGGTGTGGAAAAATCTGATGAAAATTTTATTTTATTTTCCTAAGAAGTTAAGTGCCCTCTTTGTCTCGGTGTCCAGTGGATTTTCTTCTTTTTTATTAAACAAAGTACTTTTAATAGTAAATGTCTTGGTGTTGGTTATTCTGGGTTGGTATTTACAGGTACCCTGTACTCTTTCAATATATGGTTTCAAATATTTTTTATTTCAGAAAAGTACTTTTGAATGGTAGTTTGTGTTGTTATGCTCCCTTTCTATGATTTTCTCCTTAGAGACCCCTTTTAAACATACATTGTATCTTTACCGCCTGTCTTCAGTGCTCTTCACTTTTTCTTGAAATTTTTTTATCTTTTTTCATTTTGCATTAAAATCAAAACCTTTTGCTGGCCCTCCGTTCTTCTGAAGGTGCTGCTTGTTGTGCCTGTTTTTTTCATGCTCTTGCTAGTTTAATCTTTATTTCTGAAATGCTTTTCTCTTTTCCTCTAGTTTCCTTTTCTCAGGTTCTATCATCATCTCATTTCTGAGTGTTTCTACTTCTGGTTCATGTTGTTTCCTTCATATCTTTGTATTAGTTTTTGAATGGTTTTGAACTACTATTTCAGTTTTATTTATTGATGTATTTTTAGTGTGACTTCTGGTGTATTTTCACTGTAAAGATATTATTCTGTTCCTTTTTCTCTTTTTTTCTTGAAGTAACTTTTATGCCACTTTTGATACATTTCTGCTTGCTACTTTTCTCTTCGCAGTTTGTGTGTGTGTGTGTGTGTGTGTGTGTGTGTGTGTGTGTGTGTGTGTGTGTGAAATTCCTTTTTCTTAACTTTTTAGGAAACAGCTTGGTTCAGGTAGCTTTTATAACTTTGAAGAGGTCCTTCTCCTGTTTCTTTTTTCTTTTATTTTTTTAACACCCCCCATAATGTTTAAAAAATATGGCAGTGTGCCTTCTGAGATTTCCCTGCTCTGTTCCACTCTCTTTTGTCTGACCCTCTCTTTCCTTTATCTGTGTTTTTGTGACCCCTTCAGTCCTGATTCCATTTTTAGCCATTTCTCCCCAGGTTGGAGGGCGTGTCAGTTTCAGGAGGTCACTGGGGTTACACTGGTCCAGCCCTTTTAGTCCTTACCATGGACCCATCACAGCAGGGCTGGACCCTTCCTTATTCCATCTGCTGCTCTCCATCTGTAATACCCTGCTTTCCCATGAGTACCTGTTGGCTATTTGTGGGGGTGATGTGTTCCTATTCTGACAGCTTTTCCTTACTGCTATCTTCTCCCATACACATGCTGATAACATGCATGTTTCACGGCTAGAGGTACTTTTTCCTGACCTAGTTGTCTTTTAGACTTTGTAGAGTGGCCTTATCATCCTGTTTTGTTGAAAACATTGGTCATGGGCTTGGGCTTTGATAGCTAATTGTTCTGTCATTTTTTATGTGTGAATTTGAGAAGTACAAAAATTAGGTTGTCATCACCACCTTCATCTTTTAATTAAATTTTTTTCCTTAATCAAGTATAAGTGATCATTTGATAAAATGTAAAAACAGGAATTGACCTAGAACCCTGGGACAAAGCTACAAAAGGGACTAAAACAAAATGCTTCTCTAAAAAGTCTTAGGACCGGATCATTTCAGTGTCAAATTTTATTTAAGATTTTCAGGCTGGGGTGCCTGGGTGACTCAGTCAGTTAAGTGTCTGACTCTTGATTTCGTCTGACCCTTGATTCCCTGAGCAGGGAGCCCAAGGCAGAGCTCAGTTCCAGACCCTGGGATCACTGAGTCGAAGATAGACACTTAATGACTGAGCCATCCAGGTGCCCCAAGGATATAGGCTTTTAAAAATAGTCAAACCATGCAGAAGCTTATAAAAGAAAAGGCATTTGCCTCCAGTGTATGAATTTGCCCTAACAAAGTGCCACAGGCTGAGTGGCTTACACAACAGAAACATAGTTCCTCACGGTCCTGAAGGCCCGAAGTCCAAACTCAGGGTGTCCCCTGGGATGGTTCCTTCTGAGGGCTGTAAGGAAGAGTGTCTTCCATGCTTCTTCCCTAGTTGTTGATGGCCATCTTTGGCATTCCTTGGCTTGTAGAAGCATCACCCCATCTCTGCCTTTATCTCCTGGGGTGTCTTGTAGGTGTGTCTGTGTCTAAATTTCCCATTTTTACGAGGACAGTTTGGGGCCCACATTACTCCGATATGGCCTCATTGTAACTAATTACATCTTCAGTGACCTTGTTTCCAAATAAAATTTTGTTTGAGGTGACTTCAACATGAGAAATTTTGTGGGACATGATTCAACCCGTAACACCCAGTGTCCTGCCCTTTTCTTGACACCATGTGTAACACCTAGAAATAATGTACATTACCCCTTTGCTGAAGAGCCATCTTTGTTTTTCTTTAACTTGGTGAATACAGTCATTACATGAGTTTATACACTTACTTGTAAGGCAGAGAATGCCAGTTGGCTACTCACTGTCCACCTTCATCATCCTACTTATGAACAGAAACCTCTTTCTATTGAGGGATGAAAATACGCTGGGCTTAAAGACTATATTTTTCATCTTCCCCTTAATTTAACAACTAAGATGAAAACATCTTCCCTTTTCAGCCCCCTTCCCCCTTTTTCTGTCTGGAAGAAGATGTGATGGCTGGAGCTCAGTGACCATCTTATTAACATGAGGCAGTCTTAAAGTGGACACCACATATCAAAGACGAAGTATAGAATGTCCGAATGCATCTATATCTCTCATTCCAGTTGAAGTAACCATATGAGCCCGGGACTGCCTATCTCTATCTTTATTTTATTTGAAAGAAAAATAAGCCTCAAAATTTGTTAAGCCACTGCGATTTTGGTTTTCCTTTACTCCCAGACAAACTTAATTCTAACTGACACAGACATATTAAGTAATACTCTTAAACTTGTATTTCTCCATTCATCAATTTCATAAGTGAAACTGAATCTATTGATTTCTCCCATGACAGAGTAACAAATCAGCACATTTTGCTTATCCTCCTCTCAATTCTAACCCTCATTCATTTATTTGCTACAACCATTTGCTGACGCAGTCTGGATTGTATCCCAGTCCACAATCAGCAAATTATTTATACATTATTTATCTTTTATTTCAAGAATTGTAATGGCATGCAGTGACATTTTAACTCTATTTGCTCTATTTTGACTTATTCTCTGTTTAGTTGAATTTAATGTTCACCAATTTCTTTCACAAAAGATTTCCTTAATTTGGGATTTAATCTATTATTTGGCTTTAGCATCTCTTGGTATAATTTAGGCTTAGATTCGTGGCAGCTGTTTGAAATCCAGAAATAACAGAGGTTCAACTAATATAGGAGTTATTTCTCTCTCCCAAAAGAAGTCTGGAAGTACTCGGGCCGGGGCTGAGACTGTGGCTTCACAAATTCTTCAGGACCACAGGCTGCAGGAGGGGAGGAAGCGGCGTGCCCCAGCCCTCCTCCCCACCTCCCCAGGAGCAGAACGGGGTACCTCTTATATTCCTTTGGCCAAAACTTGGTCACAATGGCCACAGCTGAGTGAAAGGGAAGTTGGAAAGTATAAATTTCAATCTGAACAGCAGGAAGCTGCTAAAATGAGGGATCCCATCACTAAGGAAGAGGGGAGAATTTTATGCTGGGGCAAAAAGAGGACTCTGGTACAGCCTTCAAATATATATTCCCTATGAAGTATATCAAAGTTGTAGCTCCTCAGTCATGAAAAGAAGAGAGTATTTTGTTTTTTCTTCCACAAATCAATGACAACTTAACAAAATGGATAGAATGCATGCAAACCATTTGTTTTTAAATTACCGTAGCATACGTATACTTCATTCTTTTGTGGAATCCAGTCCTGTTGAAGTCCTTGAGGCTGGGGTTCTCCTTGAATAGTTGGTGGTCTGTTTGGTCAGTATGCTTGAGGAGTCTTTGTCTTTGAATTAAGCGATGGGTTGTTCACATTATTTTTACTGGGAATTTGGGATGTCTTTTTTGTCTACAGATTCTTGTGTCCTTTATTTCTGGAAAGTTTTCATCATCTGATAACTAATTTTTTTTCTTTGTTTTATTTTCTTTTTTCGGAGACAGGTTTGAACAATTTGGATCTTTTGGGTAATTATAGTAATCATTACCTTTGATGTGTGTTTTCCAAGTGTCACCTGCCTTCAGTCCTTCTGTCTCTCTCTGGAATATATATGTCTCCGTATATGATACATGGATTAAGTTATAGATATACCTGTAATCTACTGTGTAGCTATATGAATGAATTTTATATGCATCTGTATCTGCATATTCTCACTTAGTAACTAAAATTACCCTGAGATGCTAGCACTACCACCGCTATTTCCCAGCTGAGAAAACGGAGGCCCAGAGTAGGAATGAATGTTCACCTACTGAGCCCAGGCTGGACTCTCACCTGAATTCTCCTGACTCTCAAGCCACTGCTCTTCCACAGGGTTGCTCAGCCGTGGGGCTCCCTCTGGCATTCATCGGGCCTGGTTAGTACTTGGATGGGAGTCCCTCTGGCATTCAAAGCGGAGAAGTGAGAGGAAGTTAGGGGCAGGAGGAGGCACAGGCGGGAGAATTCTACGCGCAGGGTCAGCGCACCTGTCCTAATCGGGAAAGCCCAGCAGGGGCGTGGGGGTGCAGCCTTGCAGGAGGTGGTCGCCCGATGGGGCGGGAGTCCCTGGCGAGGGTGCAAACAGGCCGGTAGTCCCTGGCGGTGATGCTCCAGCCACGGCCCAGGCCGCCAGGTGTGCGGCGGCGGAGCGGCCACTAGGGGGCCCAGGCAGGCGCAGTCCGCCGCGCTGGCTGTGGCCGCCGCCCGCAGGAAGATTGGAGGCTTTGGGGAACGCAGGGGCTGGAACAGGGGAAGGCATGGGGGATCCTTCGGGGCTGCAGATGGGAGGTGGGGCTGCCGGGAACGACAGTCGTTCCGGGCACTGGGTCAGTTCCCCTGCATAGGTGGCCGCATCCCGGGAAAGGTGAAGAGGACGGGGTCGGCTTGAATCAGTACGTTCTCTGCAAGTGGAGAAAACATCTTCTTTAGGTTCAAGTTCCTCTAACCACGGATGGGCCTTCCATGCATTACAGAGACCCCAAGTCTAACCTGACTCCTGAAAGGGCTGTGCAGAGAGCAAAGCAAGCTTCCCTACCCCTGTGAGCCCACACCCAGGCTCCCTGCAGCCCAGGGCAGCCTACAAAACCCCGACTGTGACCTTTAGGCTTTTTAGATTAGCAAATGCACTCCCCTTCATGAGTATTTAAAACTCACTCTACCAGGCCCTTACCATGTTCTCTCTTTGATTTTCGCCCCAAATCTAAGAAGTGGCGTGGTCCGCATTTTACCGACGAGGAGAGTAAGCTCAGGGGGACAGCACCCTGGCTGAGGGGTGAGCGGGAATTCGCGTGTGGTCTGTAAACCCTGGTGCCGCAGGTCCTCGGGGCACACACTGAGTAGCAGTCCTCTGATTCTTACAGAGGGGGAAGCCAAGACCTGAGAGGTCGTGACGCGTTCTTCCCAGTCACCAACGTGGCTGGTGTGTCCAGAGTGCTGACTGAATTTGACCTTGGCCCGAGCGGACAGTGGGCTCTTGAGCTTTGGTTCGGGCTCAGCTGTCTGTCCTCTCTGGGGGCTGAATGGTTATCCGTGCAGTTGGAACACCCACCTGACCGTCTAGTGTCTTCCTTTCTGCTGGGGACACACAGGAGATTCGCTTTCAGAATCACGTGGATATTTAGTGAGGGATTGTTTAACTAAGTGCCAAACAAAGATGCTTCTAATTAAAAAAAAAATAGTCCAGTGGAGCAAAGTCCGGGGCCGAAGGTTTGCTAGAGACCACAGAAGGCCAGGGCGAGTGCCCGGGTAAGAGAGGCTATCAGAACGCAGGTGCTCAGGCATCTGTATTTTCACCATGTGCTAACTCACTATGGGGGGTAAGGGACAGTTGGGCCCTTGGTAGTGAAATCCTTGCAGAAGGCAGTTCCTCCTGGGGGTTTGTACAAAGCAGAGGGTGGTGCTGGCTCTTCCGTAGGCATTTGCTGACCCGGCCCTCGTGATGCGGTAGACGTGGCGTGCCCTCAGTCCTGTCCTGTAATGGCTCAGAACGAGGTAAAGACATTCTCTTCCCCCAGTAATGGGGTGAGTAGGCTAGGCTGGGTGTCTCTCTAGCCCCTCAGCTCCCCTCCCTATCACCAATGGAAAGGAATAATAAAGATCTCATCCGTGGAACAGGGCGACGGCCAGAATGTCACCAGAGAAGGCCCAAATCCCAGAGGGAGCTTCTAACAGGATGATGTGTCAGGACCTGGGCTTTGGCCTGACTGCAGCTCTGAGATCTCCTCCCTCAGCTCCTCGCCGGGAAGGAGAGCTTCGAGCTCCCTCATTAAGTGGCATTCCCCAGCCTGTCGTGCTCCGTGGGTCACCATCCACCTGCGCTGTGGCAATGCGACAAAAAATTCCAACACACTCAGTATGTCAAGGGAAATCTTTAAAAAAAATTATTATTATTACTCGCCACGAGAAAAATCTGCTCGAGTCTCTGCTGAGTATTTAACCCCCGTGGAAATGGCTACCCGTCTTGCCCCTCTTTCCCCCAATTCTCGACAGCTTGGCGTGCTTTTATGGATTACTTTTCTGAAATGCGTGTTGAAATACACTGTGGGGTGGATTTCGATCTCCTGTCAGCTAATTAACTCTTAAAATAGACCCACTAGCTTTCATTTTCAGGAAAATAATTACTTGTTGAAGTAGCACACCTATTTTTAATTCTATAGCTTATTTTAGCTGTGAAAGGGGAAAAAAAAACAAGAAAGAAAGGGAAGAAGAAAGAAAGGGAAAAAGGGAAAAAAAATCCTTTGGGACCATTGCAGAAGCAAGCGGGAGAGTGGGAAGCTGCCACACGGGGGCCTCTGAGCTGACAGGTGAGCAGGAGGCTCATGGAGACTCATTTCAAGAGCGAAGAATCTAGGACAGAGGGGCCTCACTCCTTTTGTAGAGTCCACATTGGTTTTAGATCTCATGATGAGTTTCAGAGGAGGGGTTCCAGGGATTTGCATTTAAATAAGGGCCTGAGGGACGCCTGGGTGGCTCAGTCCGTTAAGCGTCTGCCTTCAGCTCAGGTCATGATCTCAGGGTCGTTGGATAGAGTCCGCTCCCTGCTCAGCGGGGAGCCTGCTTCTGCCTCTGCCTGCCCCTCGCCCTGCTTGTGTTCTTGCTCTCTCTGTGTCAAATAAATAAATAAAATCTCCTTAATAAATAAATAAGCACCTCAGATGGGCCGACCAACGAGTTTGAGAAGCACTGCCTACTCCTTACAGTGCAAACCTGTCTTCTTGGAGTGGTAGAATGCAACGTTGGAGAGGCCTTGGAGATGACCTTGTAGCTGAAGCATTACGGTCTGGGGAGCCAGATACTCAGAACTCCAGGTGGCTGCTCTCACCTGTCAGGCCAAGGGCATATGCCGCTGATTGGTTTTCCTGTCCCCCCTCCCACTGTCCCACCCCCTACCCCCATTTCCCAGTCTGGCTTCAGCACTGCCAGATGCAGGGAGGAGGAAGAGGGAGCATGAATGACCTGAGAGCTTTCTATTGACACATCAGTAGTTTGGGAGTGTTCCACCGGTTCTGAATGCTGAACGAATTTAAGTCCCTCCAAGCTAGCAGTTTCAAACTCGAAACGTGGGGTCAAGTTTTCCAAACAGGACATGATTCAGTCATTGAAATGAAGCAAAACCTATACTGTAACATTCCGGTGACCAGTGGATGTTTTCCTTCTGTGCGGAAGCCGGCTTTCCCACTAGAAACTAGCAGCTCGTTTTGACACAACTTACAGTGCATGGATTTAGGTGACAGCTGTTGTTAACAGAGCACTTCTTATGTGCTCGTCACTGTGTAAGCAATTTACTCTCATCACATCCGTTAGTTTAGCACAAAAATGGGGCCGGTCCTGTGTTATGAGTCTCTGTATCTCAGACGGGAAGGTAACTGTAACTAAGTTACCTGCCCACGCTGACACAGATGACAAGCAGGGTGGTTGGGGACTTGAATCCTGATAGGTGTGATGTTAGCAGTCAAGTTTGCAAATGCGGTCTGCGAAAGCAAACCCAGCCATCATCCCCTGCCTTGTGAGGTGGCTTCCCAGAGGACAGGCCGGGCATCACGCCATCAGTCCGGCGTTGGGCATTTTGAGAGGCCTCCTGCCCGTGGAGCAGCCGTGTTCAGGAACACTGATGCGTGTCTGGGAATGGGCCGCAGGGTCTTGGTTTTTCAGTCTGTCCCACTTCAGAAGGTCGGCTGCACCACCGTTGGAAGACTGGGCACTGTAACAGCCAGCACAGAGGGGCCCGGGAGAGAAGAAATGCTTCTTGAGTGTAGATTTCCGAAGCCGCATTCGGCCGTCCCCGTTCTGCCTTGTTCAGACGCTGGTGTGCGGAGCGAGAGGACAGACACTGTCTGGGAGTCAGAGAATGTGTCTGTCTCCCGTTGGAGAGGAGACCACTTTCATACAGAGTGCTGCCATCTCTGTACTCTTACGCCTAATTTAAAAAGTGATCTATAGCCTCTTTCTTCTGAGAACCTAAGGTAAAATTGCATTAAAGCAAAGAAAGTTGAATACAACTCATGGCTTCCCCCACAAACCCACTCCACTGGGTTCTTTTTCTCATTGAATCACAGTGCTGTGCACCCATCTGCCCACATCAAACATGTGGCCTCTTCCCTCTCCCACAAGCCACATCCCCATTCACTCAGTTTCCCCATCTTGGAGGTACTACTCTCCTGAGTCTGTAAGTCCATCCCCTCTTCTCTCTCCATCTGCCTCCATCTGGTTTCTCATCCTTGCTGTTTCCCTCCGAACATCTGTGTAGGTCCTTCCCTTTGTCAGGCCGGTGGCCCCTTGTGTGAGCCTTGTGAGTAACTGGAGAGAACAATTAATTCAAATTCAAAATTTAGATGTATGCTGCACAGGTTCTTTGACAACTGCTCAATAACTAACACCCCAGCCTACTTGGAGTCCTGGCTCCCAGGTTTGGGATTCATGGTTTAGGTGATTGTTAGCCCTATAAGGGGGGACTCTGGGAAGGCTGGATGTGGAAGGTGGGATGGTAGGCGGAATCCTAAAGGATGAGGATGTATGAATCCCACAGGGACAGCCTAGAGCATGGCTGTCCTAACACACCTCTGATAACCTTACTGTTACCAGCGGTGGACACGCTGAACCAAAGGAGGCAGAGACGGAAGAAGACACACCAGAGAACTGTACGCCATCAGGTCATGGAGGACACTCTTGATCCAAATGTGTGTTTCCTGAGCTTAAACCCACCTCCAAAGAATACCAATGGAATTTTGAAATGAGTGTGGAGTCACTTCAGGGCAACTTGACATGCTTTATGGGGATCTTAACTCCAAAGAAATGCTCTCCTAAAGAAACCCAGTGTCTGGCTGATAGGACCGTTGCCTGGATGACTCCTTCCGAGTCCTTGTTTATCATGCACCTTATTGGGTTGAGCAACTCCATTTGGGACTCTCCTGCCTTGCATTAAAGACACTCTTGATTTAAAGCCAAACAGTTTCATTGAACAAGCTGTTATTCTAACAAAGATATACTGGTTCTGCGCATCCTGAATCTTTCAAAGGTATGATCGTGGGACACTGGGACTCTTCTGAGAAACTGCACTAACTCTATTTTGGCGAAGGTCATGTTTCCGATAGAGACTCCCCCTCCTATCAGACATTTCATTTGCATTTTAGAGCCATTCTCCCTCTGATCACCAGCATGAACCCCTGAGAAAAAGCAGGGATGAAAGGATGCGACGTGTTAACGAAACACCCCGCTCCTTCCCCCTTCCCTTCTCATTTGACCAAAACACAGGGCAGTGGGATTGAGATTTATGCTCTGGGAAGGAAGCTGGAGGGTTTCCTGAGTTGCTTGCCTGAGTCGCTTGCCAAAATGCTGAAACCAAACGCTTTCCAATGAAAAGTGCATTGTTGCTTTTGTTTAAGTGCCATTCATGGATGGGAAGCGAATTACCACAGGATGAATAAGTTCAGTTCCTGATTCCCAATTTGTAGAAAGACTGTTAGAATATAAAACAATCAACACCAGTCACTGATCCACTGGGAAATTCCGTAGCTCAATAAACACATAAACACATTGTCATGATTTCAGCAGGGCCCTGTTTGCAGGCTGGGAGACTAGGGAGCTGGGCAGACAGGGTAACGCCTCACCACTAGCCGCTGTCACCGAAAGACTTGAATTGGTGTCGGGTGCCTGGCGTCAGCCTCGGGGAGTCACGTGGACCCTCGTCCCCATTTGAGTTGGTTCCACTCAGTGACCCTTGGGTGCCTTAGCCCGACTCCTTGAATTCTTGAGTCGTGTGGAGTGTCACTCTGTGGGGACATCACGCCATCGGAACTTACTGTAATGGAAGTCAAAGATTTTGTTTAGGAAAGTCAACATAGAAGGACTTTAGAGGCGCCGGGGTGGCTCAGTGGGTTAAAGCCTCTGCCTTCAGCTCAGGTCATGATCTCAGGGTCCTGGGCTCGAGGCCAGCATTGAGCTCCCTGCTCAGCGGGGAGCCTGCTTCCTCCTCTCTCTGCCTGCCTCTCTGCCTACTTGTGATCTCTCTCTCTGTCAAATAAATAAATAAATAATCCAAAAAAAACCAAAAAAACAAAAAAAAGAGAAGGACTTTAGGCAATTCCTTTTTTTGTTAGACTCTGAAGGCTTTGTTTCCCTTGGCACAGTTCCCTGGCCTGGAAGCAGCTGAGAAACAAAGTGGTGTGGCTGAGTTCTGTAGTTAGTTTCAGAATGGGTTCACGTCAGTGTGAAAATGCGAGCCTATTTAGGGCGGCGTCTCCAAAGAGATCTCCCATAAAGCCCTTGGAAAACACACACAAAAGCATGCTGCAGGGTGTCTGATTTATATCTGCTGTTGAGCTTGTGGATTAAAATAAAAAATCCTCCTAAGTGCTTTTTTATTAGCATTTCTCCTTTTCCTTTATCGGGCGCCTGGGGCCTGGGCCCTCCTGGGCCAGTGATTGCGGAGTCCTAGGACCCTATGTCACAGAGGGATGGCTGTACAAGTGGGACCTCTCAGGAGGCTTGCAGAAGTTAGAAGTCAGAGCTAGGAGTGTGCGATGGCTTGGAAAAGAAGGGAGAGAACCCTAGAGAGAGAGAGAAGCTGCAGCTGGGGTCTGGGTCTGGGTGAGATGCACATTTAGGGATGTAGGTGACAAAGTGGTCTCCCCCTCCCCCAATACTTTAATGCCACTTCTTCTTACTCCATTTCCCAGAGCTGTGGTGCCTTCCAGATTATCTCTTTTGGGACCTGTTTCCCCAGATTTGATCCTCCTGTGATCAACATTCCTATTAACTTTCTCTTCTCTCTCTTTTTAAAAAATTTATTAACATATGATGTGTTCTTCGTTTCAGGGGTACAGGTCGTGAATCATCAGTCTTATGGAATTCACAGCATCACCATAGCACATAACCTCCCCAATGTCCATCACCCAGCCACCCTATCCCTACCCCTCAAGTTTCTCTTGTCTTTTTTTTTTTTTAAGATTTTATTTATTTATTTCACAGAGGGAGAGACATCATAAGTAGGCTGAGAGGCAGGTAGAGAGAGAGGAGGAAGCAGGCTCCCCGCTGAGCAGAGAGCCCGATGTGGGCCTCTATCCTAGGACCCTGAGATCATGACCTGAGCTGAAGGCAGAGGCTTTAGCCCACTGAGCCACCCAGGCACCCTCTCTTGTCTTTTTAAAAGAAGTTTTTATTGTAAAATATAAAACATGTACCAAGAAGTGCATTATATATGTATACTTGCTTCCTCCTTTCTCTCTGTGTTCCTCTCTGCCTACTTGTGATCTCTCTCTCTGTCAAATAAATAAATAAAATCTTTAAAAAAAATAAATAGAATACCATCGATACCCAGAGTCTTAAGTATTCTTTCCTATATAAACTTCTTATTCCCTACCTAAGAGATTGTTAATATTTCAACTTTTATGTTAATAATTTTCTCCTCTTTATTACAATTTTTAAAAAATATTTTATTTATTTATTTGACAGAGAGAGAGAGAGAGCACAAGTAGGCAGAGCAGCAGGCACAGGGAGAGGGAGAAGCAGGCTCTCCGCCGAGCAGTGAGCCTGATGTGGGACTCGGTCCCAGGACCCTGGGATCATGACCTGAGCCGAAGGCAGCGGCTTAACCAACTGAGCCACCCAGGCACCCGTATCCTAAACAATTTAATTGAATTACATTTCTCTCTCTTTTTTTTTAATCATTGTGTAAATGGAATATACAGTTTGAATTCTTTGACACAGGCTTCTTTCTTTCAACATTATGCTTTAAGTATTCAGTCATGTTGTGACATGAATTTGTAGTTTGTCCATGTTTGACTTGTTCAACCAAACATTGCTGATCCTCCAGAGTTTCTGATTTAGTAAATTCGGGGATGGGGACTGAGAATCTGTATTTCTGACAAGTTCCCAGGTGACATTGACACTAGTGTTTTGGGTATCACACTTTGAGAACCACAGCTGTATAGTAACTTTATTATATGCAAATACCATACATTATTCATTCTATTGTTCTCAGATATTTGGGTTGTTTTGGTTTTAGACTATTTTGAACAGTGCACATGTGAACATAATTGTCCCTCTCTATTGGCTTGTATTTGCCTGCATTGTTGAAGTCTAGTTTTGCTGGGTATAGAATTCTAAGGGTGGCAGGTATTGGCATTCCTAAGCACTTTGAAAGTAATATTCCATTATCTTTTTTCTGGTTTCCATTACTACTTTTGAAAGGGCAGCTGTCAGTCTGGTTGTAGTTCATTTAGAATTTCTTTTGAGATTTTTCTTTTGCATTTATAATCTTTCCAACACTGAAATTGTCATTTTTCTTCTTACAAACATAGTCTTCCTCTTCTGGACCATATGACAGTAAATGATGTAGATAATCGAGTTATTCAAGCAAGATCCTTGAATGGCATCTTAATTTCCTCCTTTGCTCTCATCTTGCAACCCCACCTCCTCACACAATTATCAAGATTTATCCTTGCTATTCATAGTAGCTTCTAAGGTTTAGTGAGAACTTATTTTGTACCAGACACTGCTAAGCACTTTACTTATATTAGCTAATTGATCTACCACCCAAATAGCTCTTGATTCCAACTTGACTGTATTATTCTTATGACCACGCACACCAGTCTACCTCTTATCTTTTTTTACTGAATCTTTTCATCACTCTTGCCTGCACTATCAGCTAATCTAGTGAGATGTCACTGTGATCTCAATAAAATGCCAATTTGATGATATCATTTTGGTTTAAAAGCTTTCAGTTGGCTTCCAGGTAGCAAAAAGCTACACAGAGAAGAGAGCTCATTAAAGCATACAATGCCCTTTCCTGGTCCCTGTCTACTTCCCTGATATCATCTCCTTGTTGATTTTATTAACCCTGCTCACAAAACTGTTCTGCTTGTGTTTTCCCTTTTTCCCTGAATTTAACCTTCTCCTGAATTTATACCTCCTTTTAAAACTAATCTTAAGTATTAATCCCCAGATCCTTTTTTGTTAGATTAGACTGTTTTTCAATAAATATTCACTCCTTTCCACAACTAACCCCCAATTCTGTGGGAGGTGTATACATTCTTATCCTGCTAATGAGGAGCATGGCCATATGATGTTGAGCTGTGTCCATAGAATGTGGGCAGAAATGACTGTGTGTGAGTTTGGAGCCTCGGTGGGGCATGGGGCATGGTGTGTTTCCAGTCACTGCTCTGAGAGGTTCAAATATCTGGGGTGAGTAAGACGTGTGGCTGCTGGCCTCAGAAAAATGAGAGACACATGGAGAAGACCCAAACTTTCTAAAGCCCAGAACCAGCTCAGTCAAATCTAGCAAAGTTGAGCCTAAGCCAGCCCATCTATATGTATGCGAGTGAGAAATAAATGATCATAGTTTTAGGGTTACTGAAAAACACATGCTGACTGATTGCCCTCTCCTGTGTCCTTTCTGAGCCCAGTGAGTGAGGTGTCCCTCGGCACTCTCTGGCCCCCCATGCTCATGTTTATATAGCACCAATTATGTGATACTGTATTATTCATCACTATATTATTGATCTATTTTTATGCCTCTCATTCTTCTTAAAGTTGCTTGGGGATAAATAATATATTGTATATATGTTTTTATGTCAGTGATTATAATTACATTCTGTGAAATGGGTGTTTTAAAAATGCTTATTGGAAAAAATGAATGAATGAAAACTTGTATTTCTAGCAATACTGATAATTAGATATCTTGACTGACGCTCCCACTCAGAATAACTAAAATTGCCATATAAAATAGGAAAAAAATGTGTTCTGGCAGGGAAATAATGAATCCTAGAAGTTAAAAATAATGAGAAAATTGAGAACTCAGACAGATCATCAGAACTGTGAAACCAAATTTTGCCCTGGGAGCAACTGGAAAACTCAGATGACTGACCTATTCCTTTACAGATAGGGTGGCACGGTGCTTGGAATGAGACCCAAAGCATAAGCCCACAGATGCAGAGTCTGAGTTCGGGCCACTGACAAACTCTTACATCACACAGGGCTTCACCATCTGTGCAAGGGGGAGCAAGAACTTTGCGTGTCTGACATCTTGCTGTCCAGTAGAAATGAAAGGCTCTTCCCTGATGAATTTATAATGATGGCCTGGGTTTATACAGCTCCCAATCACATGACACCAGTGGTCCATTATTCTTCAGTTTGCATTGGATTTGTCTTAGGTTAATGTGCGTCCAGGGGCCTGGCAGAAGCAAATTCAAAATCTCTATGGGGAGCCCAGCTCTGGCCTCAGTGAAGTCCCAAGGATGAATTTCCAAGTCATATGAGTTTCCTATTAAAAAAAAAAGAAAGAAAGAAAGAAAGAAAGGCAAAGAAAAGAAACAAAAAGAAAGAAGTCACTGTGAGTGTGAACAGAAGCAACAGACAGCTGAATTAGACCAACGAGACTTCTGATAATGCCGTTATTAAAAACAATATAAATGATTGCATTTACTATGTCTACGGGAACAACAGAGGGGGTTCGTGAGTGAATGAAGGTGAGAGGGATGAGATGTGGGCAGAGAGACTGGGGCCTCTGACCATCCAGATGACCACAGTGACATTGAGTAGCTATTTGAAGTAATTCACATGTATTTATTGAGAATCTACTATATGCCAGACCATAGGATGGGGCAGGAGGAACGTGGGATTGAGAGGTCATGTTACTGCCATGAGCCACTCACACAGGGTGGCTTTATTCCTTTTACAAAGATCAGTCCATCAGCTGTTGTGAGAAATGCAGGCTAGAGAGGTATTGGAAGCACTCAGAGGAAGTGTAAGCAATGACGAGTCTAAGAAGGGTTTTCAGTCCACTGCTGGAACCAAGGTCTCCCCAGAAGATTAGCACATGTGGGTGCTGTGTGGAAGGATGCCAGTGCCAACCGGCAGCCCTGGGGAGTTCATGCAGTGTACCGAAGGTGGTGCCACATTTCTCACCAGGTCCTTCCCTGCTTAACCGCAGGTTTGCACGGGTCAATTGAGGTCTTCCATGGGACCTGGGAGAGTAAGTGAAGCCTCAGTCCCACATTTCACGTGGGTAAGATCAGTGAGGTGCACGTGTTTCTGCTACACTTCAAGTCTGTTGTGGATCTCTGGCTCTTCTGGCTGCGGAGCATCAACACTTAACATGCGAGTTCAGCTCTGGTCCCGCAGATCTCCTTGGGTTCCATGTTTAGCTTCACAAGGAAAGGTGCCAGCTTCTCCTGCAGGACACCAGCATTGCCATGTGGGAGGGCTGGAGCAGGTGAGAGACGGAAGCAGGCTCCAGTCTGCTCTCGGGGGCCACGGCTTTTCCTTGGCTCTGCACACCATTTCTGTCCTTCCTGGCTGCCACCTGCCCTGGTGATGCCAGGCTCCAGCACCGGACAAAAAAGCGGCATCCTCGCGTAGACTGTTTCTGGTGCTCATAAATACTTGCATTCCATTCTCTACAACAAATCCTTCATTACCTATCACTCCTCCTGGCTCTGCTTCTTCTGTCACACCCTGAGTGACAGAAGGAGCACAAATCAACCCAGCAGCTGACCTCATTCTAGTCGTTCAGTTTTGGGGGCACGGAAGTCATTGGATTTTCCATGGCTACATGAGGAGCTTAGCCCTTCTATTTTTGTTGCTGCAGCAAAGGAAGCTCTGTGGCAGGCAGTGGAGGGCCACGTGGGCTGCAGAGGGCTGGAGGCTGCAGGGTGCTCATTCGCAGCACTTCTTACGTGTTTTGTCTCAGGACCCTGTGAAAACTCCTGAGGATCTACCAGCTTTTATTCGTGTGGATTCTATCTACTGATATTTATCATATTCAGAAGGAAGACAGAGATATTTAAAAACATGTTGTTATTAATTCATCTAAAAAGATCAATCATAAGCTCATGACATGTTAATATAAAAACATATTTTATGAAAATAATGGCATTTTCCAGAACAAAAATAAATGTAGTACAAAGAGTGGTTTATTTCCCAATCTTTTGCAAATCTCTTTATTTTTTTTATTTTTTATTTTTTTAAAGAATTTTTATTTATTTATTTGACAGAGAGAGAGATTACAAGTAGTCAGAGAGGCAGGCAGAGAGGAGGAAGCAGGCTCCCCACTGAGCAGGGAGCCCGATGCGGGCCTTGATCCCAGGACCCTGAGATCATGACCTGAGCCGAAGGTAGAGGCTTTAACCCACTGAGCCACCCAGGCACCCTGCAAATCTCTTTAAATTTGGCTTAATAGAAATCATCCAGATTCTTCTATCTGCTTCTGCGTTCAAGCTTTTGTACTACTGGATGCCAGGTAGCCTCAGGGAAAGTCCACTGCACACGCGTGAGAGATGAAAAATGTCATCTTTTCAAAAAAAGACAGATGTCAACTTCGTATTCCTGTGTGAATGGGCTTGTCATAGAAAGGTTTTGGGGATTCTCACATGCTCCCAGACCATACTCGAGGACCACTGGTCTAGCGGAGGGGCTGGTTTTAGGTTGGAATGTGGTGGCTCAAGACTTCTTCAGGTCAGGGTTTGAAGACGAGAAGTCCTCAGATGTCAGTGGCTAGCAGCGGCACTGTACTGCATTTCAGGGTTTGGGGCAAAGGAGGGTGCGAAATACAGCAAGAAAAATGGGGGATATCCTCTCCAGGGATGAGGGTGGAGAGGTGAGAAGCCATGAAATGTTACGAAAGGACTGTGAGTTTTAGCAGAATTGTATGATCCTATAGAAAATAGTGGGTCCACACCAGAGTTGTGTGGGGTGATAGGTTGAACATGGTTCCCCACAGTTAAAGAGAACCAGAATTTAAGTACCCACAGACTCGGTCTGTGGGCTGTGAAGAGGCTCCTGCGTCCGGAGGACTCGGGGTAGTACTCAGAAGGGAGGCCGCCTTGCCCGTCGTTCCCGCGCAGAGACGCCGCGTTCCCATTCCCGCCCGCACACGGGCACTGCAGCTTGGGAAGTACTTTTGGCCAGAGTACTTTCTGTATTCTCCAATGCCTGCAAGGGCTCACATGAGTACACACACCACTTTTTTCCTGTGCCTAAACATCTTCATTGTCCGCTAAGCACAGGGCCATCCGGTTCCCAGCAGGAGGGGCAGGACAGCCAGGAAACTCTTATTATAAAGCATCTTGTTCTGTCCCAGTTGTGACAGACACCGGGTTTAATTAAGTAAGTGCTGAGTCTTTCTTCTGGGTAAGTGTGGAATGGAATGAAGATTCTGGGCCCATTCATCCGCTCCACCTTCGGGGAACTTTGTCTTCTGGACTCCTGCAGATGGGACCGCGGGTGGTGAGGAACCTTCCCCAGAGTGAATGCTGACGCTGGCCTCCCAGCTCCCGCAGCCACCTGGTCTACTTCCGTCACCCGTCAAACTTGGAAACTGCTAAGGACAGCAGTCTTGCGACCCTGAGACCATGTCTGCAATCATACATTCACTTTCATGTCCACACGCAGGCAAAAGAACCTAACGTTGTTTTCATTTTAAGAAAGGTGTATACCACGTATTAAGTGCTTCTCTAAGCCCTGGAATTTTGTTTGTTTGTTTTGTAGTGGAAATATAAAGGGGAAAGTATATAGCAAAGAATACATACATTTGTCTGGTGCAGTCATGTGTTCCACACAGAGGGTCGCCAATGGGCCAGGGACCCTCTAAAAATGATTTTTTTTTCATTTTTTTTATTATTTGCCCCAGGGGTACAAGTCTGTGAATCATCAGGCTTATACCTTTCACAGCACTCACCATAGCACAAACCCTCCCCAATGTCCATAACCCATCCACCCTATCCCTACCCTCCCACCCCCCAGTAACCCTCAGTTTGTTTTGTGAGATTAAGAGTCTCTTATGGTTCGTCTCCTTCCCCATCCCATCTAAAAATGATTTTCTTTCTTTCTTTCTTTCTTTTTTTAAAGATTTTATTTATTTATTTGACACACAGAGAGAGATTACAAGTAGGCAGAAAGGCAGGCAGAGAGAGGAGGAAGCAGGCTCCCTGCGGAGCAGAGAGCCTGATGCGGGCCTGGATCCCAGGACCCTGAGATCATGACCTGAGCCAAAGGCAGAGGCTTTAACCCACTGAGCCACCCAGGAGCCCTAAAAATGATTTTCTTAATTAATGTGCACATTTTAAAGTTTGTTTTATTGGGGACGCAATATGAATGGCAATGGTGTCTATTTTTCTTGATTGATTGATTGATGTTTAAAGATTTTATTTTTTGGGAGAGAGAGAGAGAGAGCAGGCATGAGTAGGGGGAAGGGACAGAGGGAGAGGGAGAAGCAGACTCCCCGCTGAGCAGGGAGCCCAATGAGGGGCTCGATCCCAGGACCCCTGAGATCATGACCTGAGCTGAAGGCAGACGCTTAACTGACTGAGCCACCCAGGCCCCTTTCTTGATTTATCTGTATGCCTTTAATAGGTACGAGAGCTTGCAAATCCAACCATGTATTTGTCTTTGGGTATGTAGGGTGTGGTATATATGTGAGTGTGTGTGTGTGTGTGTGTGTGTGTGCGCATATATGTCTGGGGAAATTCCTGTGTTTTCTGTCCATTTACAGAACACTCTGTATTCAAAATGTGGAGATTTTCCATATCCCAGGTCATTCTGTAACACCAGCTGGATGTCCTACAATTTAATCCCATTTTGACATTATCTATCTGGAGATAGCATCCGATCCCACAAAACTGCCCCATCCCACTTCAGTTGCCAGTCCAAAGTTCAGACTGTCACCTATGCTTCGGACCAACTGGCTATGAATTGGAGGTTCCTGGGATCCCCTCTCTGCCTCGGTTCCATTTCATGTACTAGCGTGACTCGGAGAACTCAGGAAAATGGTTTACTTACTAGATTGCCGATATGTTATAATTATCTGCCCCAGGAACAGCCAGATGGAAGAGATGCTCAGGGCCGGGTGCATGGGAAGCGGTGTGGAGCTTCCCTGCCCTCTCCTCCCCCCCCCCCAGCACCTGCACCTGGTCACCAACCAGGAGGCCCACCGCAAGTGGGGTTTTAATGAGGGCCTCGTTATGCAGGCATGGTTGGCTCAATCTCTGGCCATTGAGGCTCAATGCAACCTCCAAGCCCCTCTCCCCTTCTAGGAGGTAGGAGTGGGGTGGGAACTTTCAGTTCCAACTCTGATGAGAAGGTTGGTTCCTCTGGCAACCAGTCCCCTTCCCCATTCTCTGGGGGCTTTCAAAAAATCATCTCATTAACATAAACTCCGGTGCGGTGGGAAGGGTCTCCTCAGGAATAACAAGAGTCTCCTTTCATATTTATGGTTCTTATCACTTCGGAAATTCCAAGGGTTTTAGGAGCTCTGTGCCAGGAATGGATGAAAGCCAAATACACGCTTCTTATTATAAATCATAGTATCACAGTAGGCATCTGTATGTTCAGGTTATTGGCCAATCAGTAACAGGAGGGGGGAAATACCTAGTTTCACCAGCCTCTGAAACCGCATTGTGAATAACATTTAAGCCTCCTCGACCTAAATTACTTTGTAACTTTCTCAGCTTGCTTGTGGTCCGACTTGAGTTTTAGGAAAGCATTCTTTCCTATTTTGGGCATCTTGCAAGTATGGTAATCTCACATTCCTAGCAGAGTTACTTATTTATTTTTCAAGTGCTCTCCTCTGACCCCTTATTAAAAACCTACGAGTCCAGAAGACTTGTTTGAGCAGAAAATTTAACATTATTTAATTTACATGATTTAAGCAATTTACTGACTAAGGCAATGAGAGAGATTATATAAAGAGTCATATGCTCTCCAGAGACTGAAAAATCTTCCTTTCCTGCCAAAACATTGTTATGAGAATTTTGTTGAATGTCAGAAATAATTTGGACATTAGCTCATGAACTTTCCTTAACTCTATATGCTGATATTCTAGGCTCTTAGTATCTAGTCAATAGAACTGTCTTTTATAGTTTAAAAAAAATCAATGCTGTTAAAAATCCTGTAGCATTCAAACTTCCTCAACTGAAATTAGAAATCGAATTTATATTAACTACTAATCTTAGTTGTATTTATTACTAACTCCATAATGTTCACAAAATATTTAAAGTGGCTTAGTGAAGGAACTGAGAACGTACACTTAGGTCGAAACCAGGGTGGCAATATCTCTTAAATTCATATTTTGCAGCTAGTTTCTAAGCATGTGTTTAAAAATACAGGATGTTGAAAGCAAGAGTTTTGTTTTTTTTTAAAGGTTAATCTATTAATATTGCATTTGAGAAGGAAAATACTACTTATCTGTCCTTTCTGTCACTCATCATTTTAGGTTATAGGCAACACATTCAACTCCGCATTTTTTTAAAGATTTTATTTATTTATTTGACACACACAGAGAGAATGAGATCACCAGTAGGCAGAGAGGCAGGCAGAGAGGGGAGGAAGCAGGCTTCCCACTGAGAAGGGAGCCCGATGTGAGGCTCGATCCCAGGACCCTGAGATCATGACCTGAGACGAAGGCAGACGCTTAACCCACTGAGCCACCCAGGCACCCCACATTTTTTTTTTAACTTATGTATGGATGTATGTAATGTCGACACCCAACGTGGGGCTGGAACTCACGACCTGAGATCAAGAGTTGCACGTTCCACAGACTGAGCCCACCAGGCGCCCCTCAACTCTGGCATTTTTTAAAAGAATATTTTATTTATTTATTTGACAGAGAGAGAGAGAGAGAAAACAACAGAGGGAGAGGGAGAAGCAGGCCCTCCTTTGTGCAGGGAGCCCGATGCGAGACTCGATCCCAGAACCCTGGGATCATGACCAACTCTGGCATTTTTAAGGAGGATAAAAAGGGCAATATTTTCTATAAGAATATTGGGTAGTAGGGGCGCCTGGGTGGCTCAGTCGTTAAGCATCTGCCTTCAGCTCAGGTCATGATCCCAGAGTCCTGGGATCGAGCCCCGAATCAGCTCCCTGCTCTGCGAGAAAACCCGCTTCTCCCTCTCCCACTCCCCCTGCTGCTGTTCCCTCTCTCGCTGTGTCTCTCTCTGTCAAATAAACAAATAAAAACTTAAAAAAAAAAAAGAATATTGGGTAGGTTGCAGGAGTGCCAGGAAGGTTGAAGAATCAGGCTGAGAAGCACACGCCCCAAATCATGGCATAGAACTGCTCAGGAGGAAGTGTCATTGCTGTTCACACTAAGTCTGAAATACCAGCTTTGGAAACTACCACCTTGACCCCCCCCAGGAGGCTCCAGGAAGTTGTGGTGCTGCTGGATCCCGCTGGCCCTGGCGCTCTGTCTTGCTGTGGCCATGCACCTGCTGAGACCAGCCGCTGTTCTCACTTCCTGATCCCAAGTCTGGACTAGATGCACCTGAGCGGTGCAGCCCAGGTTAGTGCCCACATCCTAGCTGCAAGAGAGGCAGGGGAAGCATGTGCATATCATTTTCTGTATCAGTAGAAGGCAAGATTTTCTCCTCCCACCATGATTCCTTAGGAAGGAAATTCTCCAAACCTAGGAGAAGAAGGGCTGAAAATCTGGGTGGCCAAAAAGAAATGAAAAGTGGAACATTCTAAGATGAGTTCGCCATCATCAGTGGATAAGTAAATCCTGCAAATAATGGAATAAGGTGGAGAGTTCATGTAAAAATGAGGAAGTAAAGCCATGGACAGAGCAAATCTTACATCCTGCTGGTTGCTTTCAGTCACAGGAAAAACCCGTCTCCGAACCCTTGCTTGGTGATTGTTCATAGTTGCAGCCTGGGACCTGCTAAGAAATTTTCACACCGACTGTAAGTGCTCGAGTGCGCTTATTATAATTTCCTATGTACCTGGAACCCCAGAGATTCCTTATTATTGAACTTATCCTGATTATTTAAGGGCTGCAGGGATCATACTATTCTTGGGTCCTTCCTAACTATCTCATCTTAAATCGTAATGCTACATTTCTATTTTGAAACGACCTCTGGCCATACTGTTTAAATTTTACTTACGTTCTTCCTCTGATTTCTTCTTCTAAGAGCAAGGCTTTCTCTTTTATAAATCTCATGTTTTCTTGGCCATTTCACATTGAAGGATAAGAAGAGAAAGGAAGAGGTGTTGGCAGAAATTCTATAGTCTTTTTTTGTGGGACAATTAAAAGTGATAATCTATTAAATTTGAAAATATAGACAATTGAAAGAAAGGGAAAATATGTCCCAATTTTACTGTGAAAGCAAGACCACTGTTAATATCTTGGGATATTAATTTTCAGTCTCTATGTAAATGCAAACCTTTTTATGGTAACTGTCAAACTGCACACAAGCTCCTTCTCAGGTTTGACATAAGTAGGAATTTTCCAGTTATTTCCATAATCTTCATGAATGCTATTTTAATGGCTATAGTTAAAGAGAGAAACACATGTGACACTTGTTAAAACGGTAGGGCAGACTTTATTCAGGATTATTGTGATAGGCGTAGGGATGGCTGAAATGGGGAGAGATTGGGCTCCACGGCGAATATGAACAGAAGAAGTGGGGTTTTATAGCCAAGAAGCAGAGGTGGGAGGTTGGTGGATGAAAATTACCGAGAGGTTAGGGTTCTTCTGGCTCAAGTAGCCTGACAGGTTCTTGCTGCAGACAGAGCAGGTGGGCAGACATCTCCCTGGAGGACGGAAGGGCGGGAGGGGAGCAGCTTCTGAGCATCCGGGTTCTGACTAAACTGAGACGCAGGATTCTTGCTAACATTGGGCACCTCAGGACATGTGCAAGGAAGAAGCCAAGCTGACAAAGTGCTCAAAGGAGCCAGACTAGAGCAGGTCCGGGAGAATGCCTTTGTCCCTGAATACAGCTCCCTCATGGGGCCATAGCCAAATCGTATTTAACCATTACCTCTGGGTCATTTTCCCCCGGCATTCCATGATTAAAAGGAGAGTTACTAGATATATATTTGTGTATGACATATTTTCTCATTTAGAGTCATTTTTCAGAAGTAGAATAGGGGCGTCCACGTGTGTGGTGATTTCAAGGAATAACTTCTATCCCTTTCCAGAAAACTCCTGCCACCTGAGGTGCTTCCTCTAACAAACACTGATTCTACCAGAGTCCCCGGGGTTGCGAACTTGAAGAATCATGTTCTGTTATTTTGGGCCTTTGCTGTTCTTTTATTCCTGGTGAGGCTGACATTCCTCAGTGTGTGTGATTCGGTTACACAGTCTGTAGAGTGGAAGGGTCCAGTGGGCAGAATGTGTGTTTTACTTATCCTTTTACCTGCAGACTTGGGCTCAGTGCCCAGCAGCTCTGATACCCTGGATCGTACTGGAGGGATGAATGACATAAGTTTATTGTCTCCTTATGAATTTTCCCCACTCATCTATTGAGGGCTTTCAATAAATATCAATCTAATTGTAAAGATTAAGATCCTAAACCCTTCCATTGGGGGCAAATACTTTGAGAGGAATGGGGATCCGTAAATCAAATCTTTGTAATAAGTACACACTATCTTGCAGGCTGTCTCCATGGAAACTGAAGGCTTGAATGAGCTAGCCAAGGACCTAGAAACAGAGTAGATAATAAGTATCATTTCCCCCCTCACTAAGATATCATCAGAAACTTAAAAGTTTCATAACATCGCTTTGATAGAAATTGTCTTGTAATAGAAGGGGTCTTAAGAAATTATATATTTAATTATGGATGTGTAGCACCAGGAAGCCAAACAGGACCTCTAATATTGGTTCAGAGACCCCTTTGGGACTTATCAACAACCCAGCTCCCGGAGAACTAGAATCTCCTCCCCTCAGGCTTCCCAGCCAGCAGGAAAAGCTCTCGTCAGTGGCAATTAGTGGCACAATGAAAAAATTTACAACCTGTACACCTCACATTCTCTAGAAGCTCTGGGATAATTAGAATGTCTGTGGAGACAGTTGGTTTCTTTTTAACCCTTCCACAAGGAAAGGCATTTATCACTCCCTTGGAGATCTTGGGTTTTTGGGGACTCCTAGCCATGAACTTTTCATTCATTTGGCAAATGTTTTATGAAGACCCTTAAGGCTCCACCGGAATCTACTAGGTAATTTATCTTACTATCCAGGTAGAACCTGCAAACAGCCCCTTTTATTGCAGGGACTTTAGATAAAGGTTTAGTTAGCAAAGGATTAGGGGGCTTTGGCTGGGATTTGTTGGGCATCCAGGAGACACACACGATAGTCAGTTGGTTCCAGCCCTGACCAGGCCACCCAGTATTTTCATCCACAAGCTAGTTGTAATTGGTAGCCTTCAACCTTTCCTCAAGTTTACACGCTCCTTTCCTCAGCCAGTGGGCATGCATTTCTTAAGATGCTGCTGGGACATTAACACCACTTTCAGCACAACTAGAGGAACTGTGGTACAAGGGGTACGCCAGCGGAGCACTGTGCTTCTGATGCTTGCACTAGCCTGGTGCAGCGAAACAGAGCTGTCACCAAGCTTCAGCCCAAGTTCTGTCCTGTTCTAGATTTCATCCCAAGGCGTCCAGCTGATACGGCTGATCTTCTACTCAATGACCTGACAACCATGTCAACTAGTCAGCCGTGAGGCTGGCCAAATAGTCTTGCGAGGGCATTCCTTGCGGGGTGCAGAGTGTGGTGGGAGGTAAGCGTGGACGCTGGTCAAGGCCAACGGTCCCCAGTATGAACTCCTTCATTCTTTAACATGGGACCTCAGGTACTTCACCTTCCTGTGAGACCGGTGTCCCATCTGGAAGTGAGGTTAAGTCAATATTCCTCAGTATTGGACTACAGGAAACATTCAATCACATGATGAATCATCACATAGAATGTTGGGACAAAGTAAGTGCTCTTAAAGTAAAGCTCTTGTGTGGCTTTCCCTTCTCGAGGGCTTACAGATTTTCAGGCAACTCCCTTGCCAGGCGAAAAGAGCTTTCGTGGTGGGACTTCAGGCAACAAAGTTGGGAAATTTATTTGGGGAAACAAAATCTAGGCTCTTCAAATCCTGTCTTACGTTGTCAGAAAGCAGGCTGTGTCAGCAAGCTCCCCACGCAGGTCTAAGGTCCTGGTTTGTCTTGAATTCCTGGACATAAAGCAGAGTTGGTACTAACTGTATTATAACAATCGCTGAACTATTTTAGAAGCTTTAAGAAAATAATTTAAAAACCAGCTCAGCATTTCTTATTGGATTAGCATCGTTTTTTCCCTGACGTGGCCTGCTAGGAACTGTGTTATTGTTTTCTTTGTAACTTCTGTATGCAGAATGCCGGTGCACCATAATATAAATTCCTTTTATGGCATAGAAAATTGGGATGTAAAGAAGAATTAGAATCTGGACTTGCTTGTAAACACTTGGGGTTAACTCTTGCTTTCATAAACCTTGACTCCTCCATGCAAGTTAGTGTCTGGTTGAAGCTGAACGTCGAAGATTCCATGTTAGACCAGGTCTCGGGTTAAATCCATTGGGAGAATTTAATTCCCAAATAAAGCTTAAAGGAAACACTAAAGGAATAACAGTTATTTTATTGTTTGTTTTGATTAGAAACAGCTCTCTGGGGAGCAGGTAGTTTTTCTTTGCTTCTCTTCCTCTTTCTTTTTTTTCTTTTTTGGCCATTTGTCATCTTGTATGCTTTACTTTATCATGTTAAATATTTATTATTTAATACAGGAAAGTAGTAAGAGAAATGGTCTCACTTTTCCCAAGCCGTGTTCCCTCTCTGGGGTAATTACTTTGATGAGTGCTGGAGGGCACAGTCTTACCAGGAAAAGCTTCTCTGGCTGGAATGAGAATGATCAAGATGGCTCTTGCTTTCTGGTTTTGTATTCCCAGAGCTCTTGTGGAAATAGCAGATTGTAGGCGAAGGCAAAATGAAATTTTAAATCACAAACCCTTTCATTAGGAGGCGAGCTTATTTAAGGACACAGGGAGGGGAGGGGGTATTTGTCACTTCCAGGGGCAGGTCAATGTGGTGTTCAGTGACCTAATGAGCTCAATGTGAGCACAAGCCATCCAGAATTTCCAATGTGGTGAAATGTATCGTGTGGCTCCCGAGGCTTGTCGTTAGCCAGGCTGGAGTGTGCAGGTGTGTCCACGTCCACGGTAGGCGTATGTAAGGGCGTCCGCCATACTGAGAGTACAAAGTCATCAAGTGTGTGCTACATTTCCAAACTCATAAAACATGAATATTCTGGGGTTAACTGCCCTCCAGACTTAGCCGTGGAACAGAGATCTAAAAAATATCTTTATTGAGATCTCTTTCACATAAAAAAAAATTGTCTAGATTTAATGTGTACAATTGACGTTTGGCTAGATGTTTGCATTGTAAAAAGATCACAATGAAGTAAAATAACTTACCCATCACCTCTGTACAGTTAGTGTGTGTATATGTGTGTGCGTGTGTGTGTTGAGAAGATTTAATTTAAGATCTATCCCTTCTGCGAATTTCAAGTATAGTAATCCAGTATTGCTAACCATCCGGTATTGCTAACCATCACCACCACAATGTGGGATCTCCACAGCTCATTCTGCTTGCATTACCAAAGCTTTGTGCCTGGTGACCTATGTCTTCCCATTTCCCCTCTCCTTGGCCTCTGGCAATCACTGCTCTACTCTCTGCTTCTGAGACTCTTTTAGATTCCACACCTAAGTGGAATCATGTGGTATTTCTCTTTTTATATCTGGCTTATTTCACTTAGCACAGTGGGCTCCAGGATTAGCTGTTTTGTTGCAAATGGTAGGATTTCCTTCTTCGTTAAGCCTGAATAATACTCCAGTGTGTGTGTGTGTGTGTGTGTGTGTGTGTGTGTGTGTGTGTGTGTGTGCTTGGAATGGAATCCGGTTTTCTGTAAGCAAGTTTGGGATCTCTAATTTTGCTTCCTCGCCTAGAAAATGGAGCTAAGGAGAACAACGACTTTGTATGACCGCTGGGAGGGTTAGCAGCTGTCATGTTTGTGCCATGGCAGAGGGAGAACCACCCCCACTGTAGGGCGTTCCTGGGTATCCTGAAACTTGTTTTATTTGTAAGCACTTGCAGAGTACAACTTTAAAATACTATTACCATATTAATTTTTTTAAACTTTAATTTAATTTTTATTTTTAAGTCCTCTCTACACCACTATGGGGCTTGAACTCACAGCCACAAGATCAAGGGTTATGTGCTTTACCGGTCGAGCCAGCCAGGGGCCCCTCATTGTGATACCGTCACATATTTGTTTTTGTCTTAGGCAGCTGATGCCATGTTTTGCCTTGAGTAACTACAAGAATCCATTTTCAACCAGCATGCCGCAGCCCTCCCAGATGGGTGCAGTAGTCACTGCCTTACTCATCTGGTGAGCTCAGCGTCAACATGTTTGGACCAGCCCCTGCCGCGGCTGAGAGACTTTCCTTGTGTACTGAGTACACAGGGCACTAGGCAAGTGAGCCGTCTCTCTTCTCCAGGGGACTCAGAAACCCTGGAAACAGCTTAGGGGTTACCTAGCTTCAGAGGTAGGTTTACCCTGATGCTCTGTGGAAATAGCGCCTCCTACAGTTGGGGGACGTCCTGTGCAGTATTTACGAGCCGGATATCCTCCTGATCAAGCTTAGGGTCTGGTGTGCAGGAGATCATGTTGTGAAGTGCTGATCTGGAGGGTCTTGACCCAACCCAATTAAATTCATAAATGTTTTCATTTCTGACCTCACAATCAGCCCACAAACAACCTTTGGAGCCCCAGGGAACCAGGCCTGATCTTCCACGGCTCTGTGATTGCACATTCTGGTCCTTCCGTGGAATTGGCTGGAACCGATTTTTATACCTGGTGAACTCCTACTTATCCCTCGGGGTCTAAATTAAAAAGCCCATTTATCTGTAAAGCATTTCCTGATTCTTCCTGCCAGAGTTACTCTTTCCTCTTCCTTTCCACGGATGGAGAATGCCTTGATGGTGGGCACTGTATCCCTTTGACAGAAGGCTTCTGAGATCTTCGTGTGCATATGGGTCATCTGGGGATCTTGCCAAAATGCAGGTTCTGATTCAGCAGGCCTGAGAGTCCACAGTTTTTAAACAAGATTCCACAATGATGCCGACATCGCTTGTTGGAGCGCCGTACTTCAAGTAATACGGCTTTATTATTGATGAACCTGAGGGCGAACCCATGCAGTGTGGGCTCAACCAAGTCTTGCTGACTCTGGAATGAATGAACCCTGATGTCCTTCACCTGTGGCTTTCTCAGTGGGGAAACTCGCTGTTGGAGGAGCTCGCACACACAAAGGAAGTGCTTAAGATCCTGTTTCACGACTTGTTCTAATCAATTATATTCACTTTTTTTTAAAGATTTTATTTATTTATTTGACACAGAGAGAGATCACAAGTAGGCAGAGAGGTAGGTAGAGAGAGGGGGAAGCAGGCTCCCCGCCGAGCAGGGAGCCTGATGCGGGCCTCGATCCCAGGACGCTGAGATCATGACCTGAGCCGAAGGCAGAGGCTTTAACCCGCTGAGCCACCCAGGCGCCCCAGTTATATTCACGTTTGAACTGAGAACCATAGCTCTCTTTTTTAAAATAGTAATGGCAATAGCAAACATTTCCTAGATGTTTCCAAACTATTTGCTAAGCTCTCCTCTGGGCACTGTGCATAGATAAACCCATTTCATTTCATTTGTGATTACAATTCTTAATAAAGATAGGATGAACGCACACAGAAATAAAGTGCGTGAGATTCTGTTTAGTGAAGATAGGCCGACTCAGAGCCCACAGCGGCTCCTTGCATGATCACGTACCACTCTTCGCAGGAGAGCCCTGGGTGCCGGTTCTCCTCCAGGCAGCGACTGAGGAACCCAGTCTGCTTCCCTCTGGAGCCCCTGCTTCCGTCACAGTGCGGCTTCCACGTCACTGTGATCACCCACCTCCCAGGGGTGAGCACACCAGCCTGTGGGATCGAGGGAGGGCTGCAGACCACTCCTGCCCTTCCCTTTGGCCGTGACGCAAGCACGTGGCTGTCCTTAAGGGGCAGGGAGGCTGGCGAATGTGGTCTAGCCGGCTGCCCAAGAAAAAGAGGAATTAGGGGGGAGTACGGTCCGAGCGTGACTTACCTGGATACCTGCACTTGTTTATTCCTTTCCCACCCGTGTCCGAGGACTCGGTGCTAAGTCTGTGTGTTGTGAGGGGGACGGAGACTCCCCCCTCCGCGAGGAAATCCGTGTGGCTGGGAGCGCTCAGCTTTCCCGCGGGGCGCTGAGTGGACGGGGAGGCAGGCATCTGTGGCGCCCCCAGCGGCTCTCCGGTCAGCCGAGACGTCAGAGGGACAACAGGGACAGTGAGAGGGAGCTGCTGGGTCTCCCGGGACCTAGGGAGGGCTGAGGGGGGCTGAGGGCGATGCCCAGGGCGCTGTGCTGCCCGTCACTTCCCAGCTTCTCCTGCCGACGGGACGCTTGCCTCCTGGGGAGGCCTGAGGAGCCTGACTGAGGTCCACGTCTGCTAGCTGCCCATCCGGCTGTCTTCTCGGTGCGGACTCTGCCCGCAGGCCCCTCCGGCCACTGCCCTGCAGTCACCGCGAGCCGCCCGCTGCCCCGTGGCCACTGAGCCTTTGCACTGCACGTTCCTCTGAGGGCCGCGCCCCCTTCAGCCCCCTCTGCCCCTCGGCGCGGCCCTCGCTCCCCGCCTCCCCTCCACACAGTTTGCACAGTTGGCCTGGCTGGTTCCCCACTGCCCGGAGCAGTAGCAGGGGTGGGGTCTGACCTGGGTGTCCATGCCAGTTTAGATCTTCCTTCCTATGTGGTTGGCGAGGCCGGCTTGGATGTGGCTCTTCTGTGAACCCGGACTGCCTTGGGCGAGGTCTTCCTGGGACCTGATAATGCTGGTGGGGGCTCTGCTCACTGGCTCTTACTCTGCTTACTCCCCCCTACCGGGATCTCTCCCCTGGAGTCAGGCTTGGCTTAGAGCAAGTGCTGGGGTCAGTGTACAGCAGTTCATAGGTACCAAGGTTTTAGCCCTCACTGCAGCCCTGGGGATGCGGTCTGAGGGCCCTAGAGAGAGGGTGCGGGGTCCCACTGGGGCTCTGGACCGAGGGCCTGGAGGGCCTGGGTGGGGGGGACTGGACAGAGCTCGTCCTCTGGGGTGAGCCGACTGGGTAGTGGGACAGAGGAGCCCTGAGCGCGTGTGTCCCCTGAAGGGATTGTTCCTATCACCCACCATGATTTCCTATTGCAATCCAACAGCTTTTCCTTAAGTAAAACTTGGTTCCTTTATGAGACTCGTTATGATATTAAAATATTAATTCAGGGTGAATCTGGCATTAGAAAGCAAGTAGATTGCAGAGGACTGTCACCAAAACATTTATGGGGAAAAAAAATCCCTACAAAATCGAAGCATATTTTGCTTCCTAGCCAGAAAAAAAAGAGATTTATAATTGATAAAATACCTTCTGCATTTTCAAGTTCCAGGAAAAGAGCTCTAGCCTGTCGTTTTTATCTCTGAGTAGCAGGAATTATTGGGCAGGAGTACAGTCTTTCAAGGGCCATGATAACTGTTGCTCCTGTTCAGTCTGTTATATGATTTTAGAAACCCAGAATCCAGGACTAAAACCTTTATTCCGTAGTATTGGCAGGAGCTCTCGATAAGAAATCTCACAGCAGAATCCACTAAGCCACGAGCTAACTGCCAGCGAGGGGGTGGAACTGAGAACACAGGAGTGATAAGACTTTACAAGGTGTTACTTCCACGCCCCCCCCCCGCACTGCACCCCCGCTGGCAAACGTGACAGTGTGTACCTGTGCGCTCACCGCTCCGTGCATCGCATCCCCACGAGGCGACAGGAAAACATGGTCTTGAAGAGCGGGACTCGTGAGCTGTATCACCAGGGTTCACGCTCCGGCTCAGCCACTTACCAGCATAGGACTTGGGGGCCGTATTGGAGCTTCCATGCCTCAGTTTCCTAATCTATGAAATAGGGATGATACCATACTTCCCTGTGGCATCGTGTTCCCCAGTTACCCCTGTCCCTGGGCAGACAAGACCGTATTTCCAGCCTCCCTTTTAGCCCAATGTTGCCATGTGCTTTGAGTGATAGCGAAAAACAAACAGAAAACAAAAACAAAGAATGAAGGGACATGCTCTACTCCTGTGGTCCCACAAGCCTATTTCCTTGCTGTCCACATAACGCAGGGAAGCAGTGACCTGGAAATCACGTTTTGAAGAAGGCGGGGCCCCCAGATGGAAGGAGCCTGGGTCCCTGAGTCACTGCTTGGAGGAGAGGCCACACCCGGGGGAACCCCTGCCAAGACTTGCACGGGAGCATGCAGTGACTTCTCAGTGACATGTTGTGTTTGCGTCGTCTTTATGGGTTTGGTACAACATTATTTTAAGGAATACATGACCTCTCAGGGCTATTCTGAGGATGAAATGAGTTCATCTATGCTCATTGCTTACAGAAGAGCCTAGCCAATAGTATACAAGCACCTAGGAAATGCTTGCTATTATTATTATCATTACTATTTTTATTATTAGAAAGAGATATAGGGTTTCTCAGTCCCAACAGATGAATACAGTTGATTCAACCAAGTGTTAAGTGTGCCCCATTTTACCTCATTTGCGTGTGTGTGTATTAGGTACCGCTGCAAGCTTCCCACTAGGATTTATGTCTTTCCATAGTCGTTCTGAATAAGGAACCTACAGCTAAGAGGATTAGCCAGCAAATTCAGTCAGCGTATTGCTCCTGGGGGTGGGAGCCAGGCTCGGGTAATGGTTACAGTAAATGCAGACGCTGGAGACAGGCAGCCTAGCCTTCAGCTGTGCGGGCTGGTACCCCCCTCGCCCCTTCTTCCCCCCACCGCTTCTGACCTCGGAAGGAGAGGATAGCAGTGTCTGCTTCATGAGACAGACAGTGAGACGGCACTAAACGAATACCTACAAGCCCCCTGGAGTGAGGGCTGACCGCAAGCAAAGGCTGGCCACCATCTCAGCAGACTCGGGACTCTCCCCTTCCCCTGGCCTTGCTGTCCCCTCTGCTTCCACTGTCCACCTCCCTCTGCCCCGCCCTTCCAGAACATCTCCCCCTCTCTTGCTCTCATCCCAGCCTCAAACAACTTCACCGGTCACTGCAACAGACCCTCCACTTTCTGGGTATTTCCAGCTGCGGAAATAGATTTGAGACCTTAAGGACTTGACTCACTCAATCTTAAAAATCAATGTTCAAGTCCTGACATGTAGTGAAGGCTTAACGTGGGTTTTCACATCACCACCGGTGTAGAAGTTTGAACATCACCATGGGAAACATTTAAAAAAGATCATCCTGAGCTGAAGCTTCCTGTTTCCCAGACTCTCGCTTTGGTTCCCAGAAAGCATCGGTCAGACTTCCCATTTCCTTTCGTTTTTCCGTACGTCAGCTTGCTCGCCACCTCCGAGGCACAGGGCTCGAGGCTGCTTTATTAGTGACAAGGGGCGACCTTTAGTGGGCACGCATTCCACAGAATCGTGTCGAGGAAGGATTGTTTTCACCCATAGCTTCGTCTAAAGCATATTTTCCTTTTACCTGAAGGATCAGCAGTGCAGTGTGACAGGGGATTGACTGAGACCCTGGGGTCTGGAAAGAGACTTTCAAGTGTTCCAGACATGGGGCAGTTCTGGGACATTTCCAACCAGTAGGTCGTGAATACAAAATAATGTCAAGGCCACACAAAGCACAACTCCTGTTTCCTTGTGTTTTGTCCTTGTTTTGGGTTTCTCCATCTGCTGTGGCACAAATGTGGGGCTGGTTTATATTTGTAAATACTGTACTTACAAGAAATCGAAGCGAACACTCCTGGATTCTGAGGTCAAGGCACGTGACTTTCATCATCACCTGTTACATGAGAGTTGCTGGCTGTCTCCCATCTTGGTGAGGTCTGTGCGGGCAGCGGATGCCTGCCGTCCGTCTGTGCTGCCTCGGCTGTACCCCAGTGCTGGGCACTGCAGGGGCCCCAGGAACATTAAGGATGGATGACAGATCAGGGAATGAGGCAGGAGCTTGAACTGTCATTCAGCCGAGGCTCAGGGACAAAATGGAGCATCAGCCAAAAAGGAAACATTTGATAAAAAGAAGTCACAAAATGAAACCAAGGATGCAAGTTTATTGGCAAAAAAGAATTCTGATTTTTTTCTCTTTTCCTGCTGTTTCTGATGCCTTTTGACATGGTGATGGCTTAAGAACCTGCGAGAATTTTCCTTTACTATAGTGTTGCTCTTATGTTGTGCTTACAAATGATCGAAACTTAGAAATACTAAATTCTCTTAGTTAAACAAATGGTAACTATTTTTAGGAAGCCATGCAATATAAGAACAATCATTATGTTGTAATCATTGTCTGATTAAGCTTTTCTTTAAATTAATAAGGCAAGCATGCTCACTTCATGTGCTCAGTAAATCACCTTTTTGATGACTAAAATGGAAAAATCATGATTTCATTTCTTCTATCCTGTCTTTTTTTCTCTTAAGGGTTTGGGACAGAGGATAATGAGTGAGTTATAAACTTAAGATGTTTATATGTCCTAAACATTTAGAAAATTTGAATCAGAATTCTTGTATAATGAGAATACATCATGATAACAGCTCTCTCATCTGTTGAATGCATGCTTCCTATTTTATTTTTTTTGAAGATTTTTTATTTTATTTATTTGGCAGAGAGATCACAAGTAGGCAGAGAGGCAGGCAGAGAGAGAGGGGGAAGCAGGCTCCCCACTGAGCAGGGAGCCCAATGCAGGGCTCAATCCCAGGACCCTGAGATCATGACCTGAACCGAAGGCAGAGGCTTAACCCACTGAGCCACCCAGGTGCCCCCATGCTTTGTATTTTAGAGACATTGTGCAATAGTAGTGTGAGTTGGACATTACTACTTCCATTTTACACACGAGACCACTAAGTTTTGATCTCCATTTGCCCAAGACTGCACAGGAATGAAGAGGCAGAGCTGAAAGGGGGTTACGACCCCGTTAGAGTCTAAAACCCATTTTCCTAACTTTGCAGGATGGAAAGTACAAAATGTAGAGATTGGCCTTCTAATGGCCTTTTTTTTCTTTTCTTTTCTTTTTTTTTTTTTTTTTGGCTCCTGAAAAATGATTTACCTAATTATCTTTCTTTGCACTCGTCGTGCCAACTTAGCCTGCTTGACTAGCCTCTGCAAATTTTTGCAGTTGGCATCATTCCCAACTTTTAAGAAATGGCTCAGAATCCTGCACCGCGAACCTCTCAGTGTGAGTGTCAGAGACGGGCTGAACGTCCCCAGGGCAGCAGCTTCTTCCTCCCAGGCAAAGAGCCCCGCGCACTGTCCGTCCGTCTCCCTCTGCGGTCCGGTCCCCGCGGCCATGGGCTGAGTTCTGGCCTTCTCGTGAGTTCTAGGTCTGCACGGTGACAGCCTCTGGCCCAACACCCGGACAGAGGCAGGACCACACGCGGGCAGGAGCCTGGGTCCTCACCGACTGCATGGAACCCACGCCTCTCTGCCCACCGGCCGGGGTCTTGAGTGGGCAGCGAAGCCTTTCATTCTGTTGAGCTATCAAGGGTGTTTGTTAAAGCACTTAGCAAATCTTGATGATGAGGCTTAATTTTATGTCTTATCTGTTTCTCTCCTCCATACCCTCTAATTAGGCATAATAGATTGCTGCCAGAGAGTGCGTATGTAACATTTTTATTATGTATATTCACTTCTAAGGTATTGTGTGAGCATTTAAAAAAATTGGCAACTAACATAGTAGGAAACGAAGAAATGAGTACAATTACTCTTAATACGTAGGTACGTTTCCTTTTTGCTCTTTCTAGTGTTTCTCAAGGATTTTTCTTTTTCTTTAATGTAATTGGTATCTAACCGAATACACGATTTTTCATCTTGACTTTTTTTGTTTTACCAAATGGCATAATCCAGGTGTTTTCCGTGGTGTCAGAAATTCTTCGTAGCAGCAGCTTCACACCATCCTCTGGGTGTGCCTCGACTTACCTAACTTTCCTGTGATATTGATGATTTAGTTATTTTGTTTTCCTCACGTTTGAAAAAACCCGTGCAGTAACAGTGTCTTTGTCCGAGAATGCTCTTTCTGTAAGGAAAACACTTTGAACTAACCAGATTACTTATTCTTGGAGACATACCTGTTTTTCTTTCCATTCTGCTACCGCTGGTCTGGAGAGAGCTCCTGTCAGAGCAGAAGGCCAAGCAGGGGCTAACGGTCACCGAACATCTCGTGCACTGAGTCAAAGATAAGCCCAGGTGACTTCAGAGGTTCCTGACAATTTCTGTGGCTGTAGCACAGACTAAATTTTCTATTAAACAACGTCTTCGCCAAAATCCTAAGTCCTGGGCGCCTGGGTGGCTCAGTGGGTTAAAGCCTCTGCCTTCAGAGAGATCCCAGGACTGGGATCGAGTCCCGCATCGGGCTCTCTGCTCGGCAGGGAGCCTGCTTCCTCCTCTCTCTCTGCCTGCCTCTCTGCCTACTTGTGATCTCTCTCTCTCTCTCTGTGTCAAGTAAATAAATAAAATCTTAAAAAAAAAAATCCTAAGTCCTATCCAGGTGGAGATAACTATGTGGAAGCCCTGATGTTGGCAAGTACAAAGTTTGTTGGGCCACTTAAGAAAATGACTTACTTTTCAGATAGGTAAGAGGTTAATCTGGCTCAATGTTCAAAAGATAGAAAAAAATAATAGTAAAAAGTCTCTTTGTAACTCTTGGTCCTGCTTACCCAGTTTATTTTCCAAGAGACAAGCAACAATGTAAGTTTCTTGTGTATCTTTTCAAATAATTTATTTTGTACATATAGTGAAACACACACATCCTTTTTCTCTGTATTATCTTACACAAATGGTAACATATTGTAAACATTGCTCCGAAACTTGCCTTTTTATATGCTAGTCTATCTTGGCAGATGTACTGTCGAAGCCCATACAGAGCTGCCTTTCTCTGTTCTATAGGTTCATTGTAATCCAGTGTGTGGCTATACTGCAATTTACCTAATAATCCTCTATGACGATTCCAAACAACCTTTGTTTCAAAGTTACAAACAAGCTGCAATAGCCAGAGGTGATTTTGTGCAATAGCCAGAGGGTAATTTTGTAGTCGGGCAAGTTTTCCTGTACAGTAAATCTCTAGAAGTAGGCATTGTCTCTCTCTCAGTGTGTACAGCATACTGAGCTCTTGATGTAAAACCAACCATCTCAAAACTTGGTGGCTTACAATAACAAGCATTTGGCATTTATTATTAATCATGAGCCTGTCGCTCACCTGGGTGCTTCTGCACGTGTAGGCTGGGCTTTACTTAAATCACCTAGGCTTGGTGGGCTAGCACGTGCAGACAGCCTATGGGCTGACTTGGGTCTGGCTACTCTAGGATGTGCCCAGGACGGTCTTATTCCCATCTCTGGTGCCTGCAGGGCTGTTGACCCCCGAGAGAGGATGGTCTACAAACCTGTCACCCTCCCACTTGCTGGCTTGGGCTTACTCATATTTGGATGGCAAGGTTCTGAGAGCAGAATCCTGCAAGACCTCTTGGGGGGTCTAATCTCAAAATCTGCATGCCACTGCATTCTGTTAGCCAAACACCATCGCAAAACCATCCCCACTCCATCGCTTAGGGTAGTCATGCAATAGGAGTCCTATCCTATACCTGCCATGTCACCTTTAAATCGGTCACGGGTTATCCCAGTGCAAGCTTCAGGGCATGGAGAAGCACAGAGAAGACTGAAGTGTTGGAGGTCATTTGTTTCAGGTTTCCGAGGCATGCAAGTACATTTAGAATTTTGACAGCCTTGCAAAATAACCAGGAAAGTTTTTCACCCTACTGCCAGGAGTGCGTGAAGGCCTCTCTTCCCCAGAGCTTCACCAGCAGAGCATGTTAGCAAATCTTTGGGTTTTTGCCAGTTTGCGAATTGATCATAAAATCTTGGGTTATTTTAAATTTTCCTTTCTACTATTTTCCATGTAATTGATTTGTATGTCTTTTTCTCTGAATCGTTTGCTCAGATTCACATGTTTAGGCATTTCTAAGTAGCATAGAGACTGGGGGCCGGGGGAGGAAAGAAGTGGGGGATGGAGTGGGAGAAAGAAACGCCAGAAAGACTGAGATCACAGAGTGGGCACCTGTAATTGCCATGTTAAGAAATCTGGACTCTAATACTACACAGCACAGAAGAAACAGTGAGAGTTCTCAAGCCAGAGGAGTGGTGACATCAGACCTGAGCTGTGTCCTAGGAAGACCTCTGTCCAGGGTGTGAAGGAGGCTGGGCCGTGTAAGGTGTCCCAGGGGGACAGTGGCAGCGATCCCAATGATGGGTGTGACTGGGGGAGGGGGTTGGGGAAACATTGCAGAGGTGAGTAGGGCAGATGATCGGGTAGAGGGGCGCTGGTGCTGCCAGCAAGGTGCAAGCTATCATGAACTCAGATCATGAGACGCGGTGGGACTCGAGGCTTAGTGGGGAGGCTATCACGTGAGCTCATGCTTGTCCCTGTTGAAGTAACTACTGGGACATCTCCGGAGAGGTGTCTGTTAGTCCATTAATGTTGGAATCTGGTGCTTAGGAGCAAAGTCAGGACTAGAAATAAAAATGTGAGAGTCATTCACATAGAGTGATAAAGTTATCCAGAGAGATGTCGAACGAGGGAAGAGCCAAGGACAGAGCGTAAGGAAAGACCTATTTTAAGATGCAGGTGTAGGAGAGGAGACGGTGAACAAAGGCTGAGAAAGAGCAGTCATGACGGTTAAGGGTTCTTGGCAGCTATAAAATTCAGCGATTCTCTGGACCACAAAGATGCCTCAGTGTGTCCCACATGTGGTCTGACTGCATGGAGCTCTGTCGCAAAGTGAGCCATGTCTGGATTCCGGATTTTCTGAGCCATCCGGCTGCAGCCTCTTTTGTTCTGCAGTCAGCCCTGATGGCCTGTGATGTGTCAGCAGTTTGTCCCACTTGTTCTCAATCTGACGACGAAGCAGCTTGCAGGGTTTACTTATAGCCGGCACAGTCCCGTGGCTGCTGGGGTGATCGCCCTCCAGCCTTATATTGCGGGTGAATTTGTCTTTCCATCTGCTATTAACTTTGGCCCATAGGGAACTCTGACAAAATGGTCTCCACACCATGGACCAGCAACTCGTCCAAATTTTGCATCTACTCAGTGGGTAGGATACTTTGCTTGATCTGATTTAGAATGCTGAGTCAATTACACCATCCTTCCCCACCTCCTGGAAGATGCCATATCCCGTTTTGTTTTGCTTTGTTTTTAATCAGTAATACTAGAGACCTAATCAATAGGGAGGTACAAGCTGCTCTCTGCCACTGAAGAATCCAGACGCACAGAGATCCTTTGATTTGGTAAATGGTTCTAAGGTGGTAAGGTATCAATTAACCGTTGGGACTACTTGGTTATTTTCCACATACCAGGAGGGAACAACTTGAGTAAATCAAAACTCATCTTTTAATCTGCTTAAAACCCAGTGGCTCTTAAGGAGCAGGAAGGAGGGCAGAGTAGAAAACTTCTCAAGTATTTCTGACATAAAAATGGAAGCATATTTAAAAATTCCCTGTATAAGGTTTACAGGGGAATTTAAATGCAGGAGTGAGCAGGTGGAGGAAAAGATGTATTTTTGGATAATTCTTGGGCAACTTAGAAGTAAAAGTTAGGTAGCTATTTGGCACACTTTTCACACTAACTGTTACCAGTTGGGCTTAAAAGCAGGTGGCTCGCACGCAGGATGTTTGTGTTATACTTAATAAGCTCCACTTCATAGGGTGACAATTTAATAGGGTGAGTCTGCTGAAAACCTATAAGATCTTGGGACCTTAAGAGCCCTGTCTACATGGAAGAGGACAGAAATGCCCAGCAGACTTGAACAAGTCTCTAGGGAATGACTCTGGGCTTCCGGAATCCAGAGTCAGGGTCTGATTCACTCCCCAGGGATTCTCAAAGTGCGGCCCTGGGTGGAGCTTTGGGGAGCAAGGAGGGACTTGTTAGAAATGCAAATTCTCAGGCTCCGCCACATTTGCTATTGAATTACAACCTTCGCCAGTGGGGTCTGGCTATTTGTGTTTTAAGGAGCCCTTTGGGGGATTCTGACGTCAATGAAATTTGAGATCTGTTGATGGACAAAATTCTTCCTTCTCTTGGAACAAACACTTTTTTTTAGGCTTTAGGTATATCTCAATATTATAGAGAGCGTATGTACTCTCAGGCCAAATCTATGTTAATTAAACCCTACACGCATCACTGCAGAGCTCTGTTTCAACAAAGCTGGGGTTTTTTTTTTCCTTCAGACATTGTTCAGTAGGTGATGTTTCCAAATGAGAAAATGTATTTTTTGCAGCTGAAATAGTGTCAGCCGAGAATGGGCAGCATGAAAGTTTCAAAATGCAAAAACGCATTGGCTGAGTAGACTTTCAGGTTTTTCTTTCTCTCCCCGCTTAGAGATAACTGGTAGATGGTATTCATCCTTACCTGTTGCCCACCTAGTTACAAACACAAGTGTCAGAGCCTTACTCAGTAAGACTGGAAGGTTATTATGGCCAGCCTGCAGTTCCCGGCTGGAGCTGAAGGTCATCTTCTCAGGATCTACAGAAGAGGGCAGTTCGGTGACATGTCTCTCAAACTCCTATTGGTGCCCAACTGATGTGTATGTCCCACTTTTCAAGAGTGTGTTGTTTTTTTTTAAGTACTTTTATTTTTTTTTTAAGATTTTATTTAGCACAAGTAGACAGAGTGGCAGACAGTGGGAGAGGGAAATGCAGGCTCTCAGGACCCTTGGGATCAAGACCTGAGCCGAAGTCAGAGGCTTAACCGACTGAGCCACCCACATGCCCCCTTTTTTTAGTTTAATAAACATTTAAGGAGTGTGGTTTTTTAAGTACTTTTTATAAATATGTTAAGTGCAATACATTTTCAAAGAAGACATCTTCATATGCGTACTTATTGTGGTGTCTTACACCAATAAAATCATAGAATATATCGTAGGAATCCTTAAAAAAATCTCCTAGGTGGATCTAAAATTCACTTAGCACTAGTATTGAGATTTTTTTCTTCTTCTTTCAGGAATAGAAAATTTAATATGTAATCCATTATTCTAAATCAAGAATTTCCATAGTACTCTGGACCACTTTCTTATAGCTTATTTCGATGCTTGAAGTGTGTCCAGGTTTTGGATCCTGGGAGTTCACTTACTGGAAGTATGAATCCTTAACCTATATAAGGAGACTGACTTGTCTCTTTGTTTAAGTTTAATAGGATTTCTCTAGTGGACTTTGCTTAGGCAAAATCTTTTTATTTATTTTTTTTTTACTTTATTTTTCCAGTGATGCACGATTCATTGTTTATGTACCACACCCAATGCTCCATGCAATCCGTGCCCTCCTTAATACCCACCACCAGGCTCCCCCCTCTCCCCTCCTCCTACCTGCCATAACCCTCAGTTTGTTTCTCAGAGTCCACAGTCTCTCATGGTTCATCTCCCCCTCCGATTTACCCCAATTCACTTTTCCTTTCCTTCCCCTAATGTCCTCCATGTTATTCCTTATGTTCCACAAGTAAGTGAAACCATATGATAATTGACTTTCTCTGCTTGACTTATTTCATTCAGCATAATCTCCTCTAGTCCCATCCATGTTGATACAAAAGTTGGGTATTCATCCTTTCTGATGGCTGCATAATATTCCATTGTATATATTGACCGCACCTTCTTTATCCATTCGTCTGTTGAAGGGCATCTTGGCAACTTGTGGAAAGAGCTGAGATGCCCTTCAACAGATGAATACTTAGGCAAAATCTAGAGGAATTAAGGCCTGGGGAAGCTGTGGGCAGATGTAATCAGCACCCTTAATCTCTGGCCCGGGAAGAGTACCATAGTGCTAGAAAGGTGCCTACACATCCTTGCAGAGCCCACATTGGGGTGGTGAAACACCTAACCAGGCATCTCCAACAAGGCAGAGTCTGTTGGAATTTTTCAGCTTCGGCACAGAGACGCAAGTATTTCTGGTTATATGTTGAATTAATGTTTGAGTAGAACATTAACAGGGAAGAAAAGGGTATGTGAAACCTTCAGATGGTTTTTGCCCTTTGGTGACCTTGATGTGGTTTTGGAATACAGATGAGGTTTGGTGGGGTGGGATCCAGAGCCTACAGCCCAGAAAAAATTCCTGAGACGTCTTTGGTGCAAAATGTTGGTCTCATTAAAGCACGGGGACAGGGCCCATGGGCAGAAAGAGCTGCTGCACCGGGGTTGTGAGGGGTGGCTGATTATTATACTGTGGGGTTGGGGGAGGTCAGGAGAAAAGGAGGTTTTAGAAGACCTTTCATATGCTACAGAGACCTACAGGATAATGAGGTCTTGTCATTGTCAAGTTAAAGTTTTTCCCTCTAGTAAAGCAGCAACTTGGAGACAGTTGGGAGTTTCCTGGAAGAATATCACACATGTCCCACCCAGGAGTGTGTGTGGGTTGGGGGGAAGGTTGCAGGGTGTCAGTCTTCAACTAGCCTTCTGCTCCCTCATCCATCAGAAAGATCAATTTTTTTAAAAAAAACATTCAGTATGGTCTGGCTGGAGAAGGGCATTAGAAACTCTTAAGAGCTAGAGGGAACCTACAAACAAGTGATTGGGTTTTTCCCATGACATTTGGAGAAGCAGAAGAGAAGACCTTGCCCAGAATTGCTTACCTTTCAGCTAATTAACACCAGATCCCATCTTAGAATGCAGTCTCCTGAGTCTCATTATATATAGTCTCCTTTCTTCATCTTGTGCTTGACATGATGATTTTAAAATCTCAGATTCCACCTTGCCTTGAAATGATGGAACATCTACAGAGATGTATATTCTCTGTGAATGTCCCCATCAGTGGCCATTCATGCCTTGCCTACTGGGAATTAGGGTTTCAACACATGGATTTTGGGGGGACACAACCATTCAGTCTGTAGCATATACTCAGTGACATCACTCATATTTGGAGCAGGACCAAACAGGTCTCTGGAACTCTAGCATAGATCATCTCGTTATTTGAGATTCCTGCACAGGCCACTTATTATTGTTGTTATTATTATTATTTTGCATTTGCAAGGTTTGCATTAGATTGGACTAGAAAGAAGAGCCAGGTTATTTATCATAAGCAGCAACAGAAGATTCAAGGGGAGGCCAGCAGCTGATGGGTGAGAAGAAGAGCAGCGATGATGGTGGGTATTCACTGGCCCATCACCTGCTCTCCGGCTTCATCCCGCACACGCTTAAAGGCTGATGTACCTTTTTTCTGTCCAAACAAAAGCAAAACAAGGGCCGTTAGCCTCCTGCATGGAAAACCTCAGGCTCTTTAGGAGCTGGAAGTTGGAACACGCTTCAGATAATTTCAATTTAACAAATATTAAGCATTTCACTCTATGCCTGGCACTGTGTGAAGCCCTGTGGGGGATAGAAATAAATATGGCAATGTCTCTAGCCTCAAGGAGTTTACAGTAATGGCACTAAAAAGGGAACACACATTACTGAAAAACAAAGGAAGAAGAAGGTAACTTGCTCTACAGACTTTTTAAAAGTATCGAAACATTGAAGCGCAAAGAAAGTCTAAGTGCCTTTCAGAATCCTATGGACTCTGGTTCCATTTCTGAATTTGCCAATGACTATCTATAAGAACTTGGGGGAGGTCTTTCAACCCCCTTGGGGTGCCCAGGTGGCTCAGTCGGTGGAGCGTCTGACTCCTGATTTGGCTCAGGTCATGATCTCAGGGTTGTGAGATCGAGCTCCACGTCAGGCTCCGAGCTCAGCAGGGAGTCTTCTTGAGATTCTTTTGCTGTCTCCCCCTGCCCCTTTCCCCATCATGCTCTCTTTCTAAATAAACAAATAAATAATCATAAAGAAACAAAAAACATTTCAGCACCTTTTGCTCCCTATAAAAACTGCCATAGGGTTGTTGTCCAGAAAAAAATACCTCCTGTGTGGAGTGTGTGATACTCTGGCAGACACTGAGAAGAGGGAGCCATGAGACCCGAGGGATGTAGGGGTGAGGTCGGAGAGAGGCTTCATGACTTTGTCCCTGGAGCATGAACAGAGTCCATGCAGAATGATAGAGAAGGAATGTGAGATAAGCCATCAAAACTCCAACGAACACGGTGGTTGGAGCCCTGAAGGTGGTGGGTGAGGATATTTATATTTGGAGATACAGATAGAAAGCAGATAGAAAAGTCAGAGCTTTAAATTAGGAGACAAAGGGACACTATAGAGAGGTCGGAGAGACGCCAGCAGAGGAGCGGGTGTTTCCTATGGTAAAGGGATGTGACCAGCCTCCCAGATGCTCCCCCATAACTCCTGTCCAGTGTTCAGATCCCACTTAGGGAACCTGCACTCCTGAGAGACGGACCTCAAGGGGCACTTCAGGACACAGTCTTTCTAAAGCTGTGGGCAGAGATCATCATAGACCCTGTCGTTCCCATGATGGAGACCAGTCTGATCAGCCGAGCAAATGTCCCTCGCCTGGAGGATGTGGTGCCTGAGCATCAGCCCTTGTCATTAAATTTGATGCCTATCATTCTTCCTCTATATGATCTGCTGCGGGCTGGGTGTGGAGCGTGGATGGGAGGAGGCACAGTGATGATGGGACTGGAGGGAACAGTGTCTGATTGGAGCCCACCATTCATACAGTTTTGGACGGAGTGCACCTGATTGGTTATTCCAGCACAGAGGTCAAGAAAGAGACATGAAATGCACATGAATGAGCATGAGAGAGAGCTAGAGCCCACGTCACCTGATTTCTGGTCCGAGCTTCTTACGAATGCCTCTTAATAGTAGGAACTCAACACACATGCATACATATTAATGTCCTTTGTCCATATGATAGCTCTGTGTTCATTTTATAAGACCCACTTAAAATACTGCTTCCTTTGAAACATTTTAATGACTTTCCCAGATGGAGTAAATCACTTGGTCCTAGGTGCCCCTGTAGGACTTTGAATATATCTTGATGATAAAACTTAACTGCATGTTTTTCTTCCCAGCTAGACTGAGAAGTTGTTTCTTATGGATCCTGAATTCTTAACCTCTCGTCTCCCTAGGACCTAGCTTGGAATAGATGCTAATTAAGCAGATGTTTGTTAAATGAGGAATAAATGCATATAAATGAATGTATAGAAGGCGCATCATCATGAAACTGTTAGGATCACAGAATAACCCTAATAATGTCTATAGGAACACTTTTCCTACGTAATAGGAAATACATTAGTCTAAACTCTGTATGATGGGGTTGAATTTTAATGTCGGATGCCCTTCGTTATTTATGGTGCTGAGAAAATTGTGACATTTTTATTGTTCCAAGGTAACGTTCTATGCAGACTGAAGGGACTTTTTGACTTTGTAATATGTAATGCTAGAAAAAATACATCTGAGCAGAGATGGAATCAAATAGGAATTTAGAATTAGTGAGATTTTTTGGAAATAACTTTATGGCACAGCAACTTTATTTACTATCAAATCAGGCCACCCTTGCCTTAGGGGCCATAAAACACAAACCAGCAGGAAAGGTCATGCAAATTCAGTCTGGAATATGGCTTTGTTACGTTAGTGATGATTTTAGGGTGTCGTGCGAATGCAAAAGCGGGGAGGACTTTTGCCCACACTAATGATCATGTTTTTGCTTTTAAAAAATCGCTATTTCACATTTTCAAGTTTCAGCAATTGGAAAGCATTTTACAATCAGAATCAGAAGAAATGCACCGGCCTCCAGGCAGAGGACTACATTCTGATGAAATTGTCACCAAGTCTGCATCTGGGAACTTAACCAAGTGTAAAAGGAATCTGTTCGTCTGATTGTCACCTCAGCTGATTTATTCCCATGGGTCGCACCACATGCAACTGAATTTTAACTTAAATTAGGATCCTGAGTTGTTTCTTTAAATGACTCGAAAACGATACACTTTGATGCAGCCCTGAATGAGAAGTTATTGTGCATTCAAAAGAGCCCAAATACAGACTTTTGGAATATAACAAGCCAACGTTTCTTGGTGGAAGAGTGACTCACTTTAAAAATTTATTGTAAAGCAACAATCAGTTGATGTGAGGATCCTTTTCCCCAAAGTTAAGGCCGTCACAATTTAATACAACTTTTTCATCTTGGACGTATGTGGATAAGTTTTGTCTGTCACCCACCAGGCAATGCAAATTAAGGCATTCAGAAATGTCACATCTTTGAGTCTAGATAATAGAATGCCGGCGCCATGCAAGGCTGATGGAACGATCTCAAGGGTACTGGGGAACCATCACTTGGTTAGCAATGTGTCAGCAATTCCAGCTCCCTTTCAAAGCAGCCCATTTGGCATTGAGGGATAGGTAATTGGGGTGCGGGGCGGATGTGCCAGGATGAATTATGGTCTCCGCATTACCCAGGTCCTAGTCCTGGGACCTGTGACTGTGACCTTGTATGGAAGAAGAGTCTTTGTGGGTGTGATCGGACTGGGGGCGGCTCGAGGTGGGGACCTGATCCTGGAGTGAGTGGTGAACCCAAGTGTAATCACAATGTCCCTACAAAAGGGAGACGGGAGATTTTAGGACAGAAGGGAAGAAGGGACTAGCGTGGAGGCTGCTGGGATTGGAGTGAAGAGGTAGTGGCCAAGGATTGCAGAGACATCAGTTCTAAGACAGAGGAAAGGAAGAACTGGATTCTCCCCAGGAGCCTCTAGGGAGCTCAGTTTGTGCTAACGTGCTACAGAGCCACGGGACTCTTATACAGTGGGGGACAGAGATGCCTAAATTAAATGAACGGCACTAGCATAACCTAGGCTAAACGAAACATTTAGCTTGTAAGTGAACTATTAGCCAGAGAGGAAGCGACCATGCGACGTGTACTTGGTGCCCTACATGACCCAGCTCATGCCGGAGACCTGACACCGTTTCCTCCTTTTTACTGCTGTTTTCGTACTTCTTGGGGTTTGATTTGGACTTCTTTTTAGTTCTTCCAGCGCTGTGGAGACTGGCCACAGGCCCAGCCTGGGCACCCCAGTGGTTTCCCTCGGGACTCAGGAGCTCGCTGGGTTTTGATGGTCACGTGGTCTCGCCAAACCTCAGTTACTTTATAAGCAAGTTTATACTAAAAGACGGCAGGGGGCTGACTTAAGTACTCCTCTAAGGTGCTTTTCCATCCCATAGCTATCATTCCAAATGCAATTAGGTTGGGATTATTTTCCTGAAAGTTTCATAAACAAGTCTTGCTTTTTTAGGCTCCTTTATTATTTTACTATGACCATCCACAATGACTCCAGAATCATTATTACCAACATTTGACTTTTGATAAAGGACCTTTTTAATTTATGAGAGAGACCCAGTGACACTGATGACCTTGGGAACACCCCAGTCAACCAGCGTCCTACAGGGCACCATAGTGAAAGCATCTCTGCTCACATGTAATTTGATTTTTATGTTGTCTCAGTTTGATTCCCTATCATTTCTTCTTGCAGGAAATACTAGCTTCCTTTCCTGGTTCCTTTACATGGTATTATGTTAGGAAATGTTGATTGATGAGTGAGCAGGTTTGAGAATGAGGTGTGGGTTTTATGGTCAATAGTAATTCACCTAGTAAGACTGGGTCAGAATCCAGCCAGGAAGACAGAAACCCTGTCCTCAAAATAGGGGAAATGAGATACGAGGGGTTTTTTTGCAGATGATGAAATGCTGAGAAATCAAATGGGGCCACAGGTGACGTGAGATTAGCAAGAGCCGGAAGCTGGGGCTGGAGGGACAGAGTGAGGAGGTATTGGCCCCATGGCCCACGATGGAACTTGGGGTGGAAACTGGGGCCTGGCAGGCCTGTCCCAGGCTCGGTGGGGGCTGAGCCATGGAGGAAGTGCTGCTGCGGAACGGAGCTCAGAGCAGATGTTTCCACCAGCAAGCCCAGCCACAGCCTGCTGAGGGGTGACAGGGAGATGCAGCCCGTGGGGCCCAGAGCAGGGAGAGGACCAGCAGCAGCCATGGAGCAAATTTTCCAGGACCCTCAGACACATGCCCGAGTCACCCTGATTCAGAGGTCATGCTTTCTAATCTCTCAGTGACATATGACAGTTTTGGGGTGATCACCAAGGGTGACTGCTCCCAACTTCTTAGAGGAATTTTTATAGAGCATCAAACTGGGACTTGAGGCATCTGGCCCTATTTGAAGTCCTAAGTGTGGCTGTTCATGCCCGGGCACAGGCAGTAACAGAGGTTCACCCGGTAGACCTCAGGGAGGACCACCCTCGCGGGCAGGCTGGGTGCACGGCCTGCGCACTGCAGTCTCCACGGCTTCGGCTGGCAAGGACTCGGGCTCTCCTACGTGCCTGCACTCAGCTTAGGCACCCTCATCCCTGGGTCTCTTGATCTGAGGCCTTGGCTCTTCCCCAGGCTCTTGCTGGGGGAGGGGAAAGCTCATCCCTGCCTTGTCTGCTCTGACCCCGTTCTCAGTACTTTTCTACTCCAAGCCCTCTGGCTGACCCCAGGGTCCGTGGAACCACCAGACCTGTTGTGTGGGGCTCCATCTGCAGTGAGACGGTGGCCAGGACTGCATGAGCCCCCTGCGCCTCCACCAGTTCACCATTCCATGGGGGGAGATGGGACTGGGGGAGGAGGGGCTTTTTCCAGGGTCAACCTCTTGTTTGTTACATCCCCATACATGTTTAAAGACCCAAGGTTGCTCATTGTCACCTGCTTTTGCCCCTGTCTCCAGGCTGATAAGATTTCCTAGGTCTTAGAAGCCCAGGAATGTTTAAAATGATAAATAAATTAGATAATGATAATCTTCTTTTGAGTCAGATTTGCATAACATAGCTTCACTATTTTTTCAAGATTATGTGCCATCTCGGAGCACCAGAGTCACTCACAGTGCAATAAAAGCCAAGAGAATTGCATTCATAAGGTAGTTCAAGTCCCCTGGGGATTTGCTCAAGTTGATAAGGTATGTAGTGGCTTCATAACACTAAGATGTATGATCTGTTCATTTGATAACTCAGACTCTGCAGTATTCCTTTCCTTTCCTCGCTTCCCCTCTTTTCTCTTTCCAGTGGGTTTCTAGTATGCACATCTCCAGGTTTCGAGGGCATGGTCAGCTCATTAAGCATTTGGGTTTCAAAGATCATTTGTTGGGCTGAAGAAGGTGTGCACTGGAAATGCAGCCACAAGGCTGTGGATGGTGAACAAAGTGTTTCCTTTTTATTCTGCTTAATTAGATCTCTAAGAAGGAGAAAGCAAGATTTTCTGCAGATAAACTATGGAACCGATGAGTGCTTTAGGAAAATTAATGATCGGCTCTTCTAGACTGTGCTGTTTCTGGGGCCTTCACTGTGGACTTCTTTTGGTTATTTCCTTACCTGCAGAATTCAAAAGCTCTGCAGTCAAGAAACAGTTTGTGTGTCCTTAACTGATTCCCAGTGAAGCTATGTTGCCTCTGGGGTCTCAGCATTGCCTTTAGTCCTTCCTTCCTCCCTCCCTGTCTCCCTCCTTCCCTCCCTCCCTCATCCCCTCCCTTCCTACCTCCCTCCTTCCCTCCCACCCAGCCTTCCTCCCTCCCTTCCTTCTTTTCTTCCTTCCATCCATCCATCCATCCATCCATCCATCCATCCATCCATCCTTTTTTATTAAGTGCTTATGAAACTCATAATCTGCTCCATGCTGGGAAAGCCATCTTCAGCTATAATCAAACCTAAGGGTAGGGCATCTGGGTGGCTCTGTTGGTTAAGCACCTGACTCTTGATTTCAGCTCAGGTCATGATCTCAGGGTCATGGGATCAAGCCCTGCATCAGGCTCTGTGCTCAGCAGGAATCTGCTTGAGATTCTCTCTCCCTCTGCCCCTCCCCCTGTTCACTTGCATGCTGTCTCTCTAAATAAATAAAATCTTTAAAAAAACTTTAAAAAAACTAATAAAACCTAAGTATAGTGTGCTTCTATAATCATAATTTTTCTTTTCAAGAGTGAATCTCTTGGTTACCTCAACTAAGCATAACACTAAGTAGCAGAGGAGATGACCCTAAGTGCAAGTTTTAAAAGAAATCTTCATGGTGGTTCTATCTGGTCACTATCATGGATGTCTGTTGATGATCACTTTAAATCAAGCCCGGATCTGGGAGATGTTTTCAGTCCTCCGCTTGTAACAGAACCTCCAAGGAAGGCAGCTCCCAGCAGCCCTGGCAGCTTCTCCGCTCCTTCTGGTGAGTGGCAGGCAGAGGGATGGCTGCCTGGGGCTCATGTTTGAAAAGATACTTTTTCGTTCATTCAAAGTTAAGTCACCTGAATGAGCTTGAAGAATACTTGAATATTTCTTTCTGGAACACCAGGAGAGGAAACGGGAGAAGCTCTATCCTAAAATGCCAATCACACATGACTTCTGCCCTCCCCGAGAGTTGCTTTGTACACTTAGGAGATACTTCTTTTAGATGATCATTAAAAAAAAAATTAACAAATAAACAAAAAAGCTCCAATAAATAGACTTTGCCCCAAACCCTGGCACTTTCTTGGGTAATGATTTCATTGCCTCTCCTACTCTGTCTCTGCAGATCCTCCAACTAACTAACTTTCTTTCTTTCTTTCTTTCTTTCTTTCTTTCTTTCTTTCTTTCTTTCTTTTTTAAGATTTTATTTATGTATTTGACAGAGAGAGAGCACAAGCAGGGGGAGGGGCAGAGGGATAAGCAGACTCCCCGCTGAGCAGGGAGCCAGACATGGGGCTCGATCGCAGGATCCCGGGATCATGACCTGAGCCAAAGGCAGATGCTTCACTGGCTGAGCCACCCAGGTGGCCTCTCCAAATACCTTTCTAAGGATTGCATGATAGTACCCTTTTAAGAACCTTTGGACAGGGGTTTTAAGAAGAATAAAAAAGAGACCGGCACCTGTGACGGGGGGCGTGAAGCCGAGGTGGAGCGTGAACATCTTAGGGCGGTACTTTGGGTTCCAACTCAATTCGTCACCCATTGGGAGCGCCACATAGTGAGTTAAAGGAGAACAATTTCATTCTCCTGGAGTTCGCAATCTCAGAGACAGGCGAATGAATACACACAATGCAGGAAGCGCTTTGATCAATAACTTCTTTTGGGGGGGCGGTGATAATTACCTGTGTCTGCGAGTGGGCGGGAGATTGGGGAGGATTGCCTGTCAGAGCTGGGCTTTGAATGATGTTTGTTTTCAGCAGGCAAGGAACATGTCATGTCAGACATCCTCTCTCTTGATCTCTTCGCCTCTTGCTCTTGGCCTGGCGAACTTCTCATCTGTCAGGTCTCCTTGGGCATCTTCTCTGCCAGGTTGTCAGACCCCTTCCCTGAATCAGCCCCTGCCACCCTACGATCGCCCACCCCGGGTAGGTGTATGTCTCCCTCCCAGCCCCCTTCACCACACAGAGTGAACCCTTGAGGGTGTGAGTTTTAAGTGTCTCCCTTCCTAGACAGGAAGCTTCTTACAAGTAGAAATCATGTCTCCCTTGGCTGTACCAAGAGGAATCCAGACAAGCTCCTGGCAAGAAATAGGTGCTCAATAAATATTTATTGAAGGATTGGTGTGTGCAGTTTTTATTGTGGGAATACAGAAAAGTTAGCCCTTTGCTTCGACCTCTACAGTTGAATGGATGACCTGTTTGTTACAGATGACCACTGGTTGATGACATTTCTCATAAGATACACTAAGGCACATCCCTGTAGCTTTACACATGATAATGGTGAGGCTCTCTACCAATGGCCTAAGGTTATTGGAGATGTTAATATTTTTCGTGAATAGGAAAGCATTTGGAAAGCTTTTCTTCATTTCACAGTTTGTTCAATAGCTTTCAGTAGCTCTTCATTTCCTACCCCATCTAGCCCCAATTCTCCCCACCCTTATTTAGGGTTCTCTAAAATCTGACCTCTCCTGTATGAACTTACTTCTGGGTGTTCCCTACTATACAGTTTACACTTTAAACAGGTCCTAGTGGGCCACTCACTTGCTAGATTCTTTCTCGCAGTCCTTCACCCTTCATTCTTCGCCTTCACAAACATTTTCCATGATCCTTCTCAGCTCAGCTCCTGTCTGCCAGCATCCTGGCTGCTGGATCCTCCATGATCTCTCTCCGCTGCATGCTCAACATGCCCCGTGCTTTTGCTCTCAATCCTGTCTTGCCCTAAGATGTTCAGTGTGGTTTCATGTGTATTGGGCTCACCTCCCCAACCTGATTAATCTGAACTTCCCTGCTGCAGATAGAGCTAATGCATCTCTCTGAGCTGACAGAGAGCTAAAATGCTTCACATAGCAGGCACTGCAGAAAGTTGGTTCCCTCTTACTCTGTTTCCTAGGAAAGCCCAGGGCTCAGCGCAGCAAGTTGCTTAATGAATGGAATTGGATTGGTGGATTCCTAGTGAGTGGATTAAGATGTTTGTAGAGGTGATGAATAAAACCCAGAGAATGTATCATCCCTGAAACTAAAGGAAGAAGTTTTGTTTTCTCTCTTTAATATCTAGACTCAGCATACAAAAGATTGTTTCATCATTTTACTCAAGGAGAAAAGAGTTACTGTTGGTTTTTGTTTTTTAAGTATGAACTGGGAGCAAGGAGGGAAGCTGACTAGGTGGAGGACAGAGGATTTTTAGGGCAATCTCCCTAAAAATGGATTGAGTTCAATCAATGGACACCTGTCATTGGATGTTTATGCAAACCCATAGAATGATCAACCCCAGGAATGAACCCTAATGCAAACCCTGGGCTCGGGGTGGTGGTGATGGGTCAGTGTGGGGTTATCAGTCGTAACAAACGCAGCATCTCGTGTAGGATTTGACAGTCCTGAAGGCTGCGTGTGTGTGTGTGGGTAGGGAACTTGTGGGGAATCTCTGCACTTTCCACTCAATTTAGTGGTGAACCTAACATTACTCTCTAAAAAACATAAAGTTTTCATAAAAGAAGTATGAGCTACTATTGTACATTTGTGGGAAGTATTTAGATAAAACTTTATCATAAATAAGTATGGTCCTTCACAAATTCTTTGGGAGTGGGTCTTTGAAAGCGTAAACTGTGAAAGGAGAAACTCGTCCGTTAGCCAATCCTATTTACTGATCACCAATCAAAGTCTCACTTTGGGGGCCGGTGAGGAAAGAAGGTAAAGAAGTTCAGAACTGAGCTCGTAAAATGGCTGGAGATTGTTTTCAGGATTTTTACCTGCTGTCGGCATCCCATGGTGCTCTCAGTCTCCTTTGTCCCTTTCATGCACACGCACGTGCAACCGTGTGTGCACACACACACACACACACCCCTTTCTTTTCGCCTCTCCGGTGCAGGGACGTGCTGTGGCCACCAGGTGTCACCATGTGAACCCCCTGGAAAGAGCGGAGCCCTGGGTTGTGACTAGATGTCACTGTGCCACTTTCTGAATGACCTTTAATGAAAACAGAACTGCCAAAGTAGCTTGACGGCAAATTTTATTAGGAACAGAAAATCCATCATAAGACTCACTATAGAATTGCACTGATTAGTTTCTCTTATCTGAGGCGGTCACAGTAAAAACAGCCAAAGAAAAGAATCGGAAACTGCCCACTTCACTGGGCCCCTATGAACGGGTGGGAAGGGCAATTTAACGTGGCTTCGAGTCTGGCTATGCCCGAGTCTCAGTAAGAAGAGGGTGATTAACTATGGACTAATAAAGATTTTCTTTCTAAAGCAGGTGGAGGTGGAAACTAATTCCTCAGGTCATATGCTGGATGCAAGAAATCAAACTGATTCCTCTGGAGCATTATATTCAAATTCACCTCGATGCTCCGTGTGCAGCTAGAACAATTACATCATTCCCTCCTGTATAACTGGCATACTTAATAAGCCTTAAATATGCATCCTCATGCCAACAGGTCCTTCAGCAAAGGCAATCTGCACATTTCAAAAATCAAAAGCAATTTGGCTAAATGACCTATAGTGTAACACGGTGCATTCCTGTGGAAACTGCTGTCTAGACTGCAGGCATTTCATAAAGGGGCACAGTTTTGCCAAAGAAATGGCTTCCTGTTAGTTTTTAGGATACAACTCATATTGGGGTCTCTTCTGGTCAAAGAGAGGGCATAGAAGTGTCCACGGCTTTCTGCGGTCATCCAGACTGCCAGAATTCTAGTGTGGTCATAGCTTGAGAAGGGCACTGCGTAGCTGTAAACTACCAGAATGGGCTCTGGTTTATGGAAACAGAAAAGAGAAGTATTGAGAAGTTGCAGGGACGTTTGGATATGAAGGCTCTGAAGAAGGGCAGACACCAGAGGCGCCAGACCCGGGGCCACAGCTCATGTGGTCCTACAGAGACTTTCCGGCGAGTGTCCCAGCTCACTGCTCCTGGGCACCAGGCGTGACTGCGGGCACTGATGCACCTTACCTCAGCGACAGTCCCCCGTGGTCCCTGTTCCTTCCAGTCATGTACTGCAGAACTGAAGCCCTGTTGGGGAGCCTCTGAGTGGCCACAGCAGGAGAGCCAGTGTCCGGATTCCAGTTTCCATAGTGAAAGGCACGCAAGACTCTATGAGGTTCCCAGCAGCTGGGCAAGGGGTTCTGATGAAGGTCAGCCACCAAGCCACAGACATCCACCGTGGATTACCAGTGATCACACCTGAAACTGGGCACCCTTTGTGGGTAGGCTCAGAAAGGTGTTGGGTGGATTTGAACTGAAGGGCATGCACTGAGCCGGCAGACTGATGGTGGCTCAGGCAGTTTTGGCAAGTGCCCATTTCTAGGCACATCATCCAAGCGTTCACCCCGATGCGAACCCTTTGCTCCTATTACACTTGAGAATCCGACCTGCAAAATACAGGCCACTCTCTCCTGGACAGCTGTGTGCTCTTATCCATTGCTGGCCCCGTCTGTCACTGGTCCTGTGCTCATATGCATCACAGCAGCTCATGCGTGAGGCTCCCCACGCAGGATTCCTGGAGCACCTGCTGTCCCCCCTGCCCACCTCACCACCTCTGCCATCCCCAGGATGCTCCCTGGTAACAGGGCTTCATCGGAATTGCCTGGGGATCTCTAGCTCACCTAAACCAGGGTCCCTGGGGTGGGCTTGGGCACCAGACTTTTTGCAAAGTTTCCTGGGTGATTTCTAAGGAGGCAGACTTCATGGTTAAAAAAATTCATTACATATTTATTTGGCTAAGAACTACTGAAGAGTGAGGACAAGAGGCTCTGGCAATGGCTCCGCTGACATGAAGTGCCTTCCCACGTTCTAACAGTCATCCTCATGCCTACCTGCCAGGGCGAGGCCATCTCCTCGCCCAGAGCACCTGCCCGAAGCTCTCCCCTGTGGTGAGTCTTGCCCACCCTTCAGTTGTCCCTTCTGAGTGCCCCTCAGCCGCCCGGCTCCGCTGGTCTCCCCTTAGAACTGTCATATCTGCCTTCTGCGATTCTGACCCCAGTTCCCATGGGGCCCTTCTTCCACCCCACCAAGCACTTCTCTGACACCACTTGGGTGCCCCACAGCTCACTGCAATCTGGACACCGTCTCCATACAGATAGCATCGCCTCCCGCAGGTTGAGGGCCTGGTCCTGCAAGACTTCCCTCCCTTCAGATGCCAAGCCTAAGTTGTCCCCTGTGCTTCTGACCAACTGGCTGTAGATTGGAGGGCCCCACAACTTCCTTCTCGGTTTCAATTTATGTGCCAGAGCGGCTCACAGAACTCAGAAACATTTTACTTATCCGATGACCGGTTTCTTAAAAAAGGACATAATCTAGTTTGCAGGCCAAGATGTGGCGAAAAGGGTGTGGACCTTCCATGTCATCTCTCAGGTTCCATGTTCACCAACCCAGAAGCTCTCCAAACCCCATCCTTTTGGGTTTTTATGGAAGCTTTATTACAGAGCCATGGTTGATGAAATCACAGGCCTCTGGCCATTGAACTCCATCTTCAGCCCTACTCCTGTCCCCGAGGTCTGGGGTGGGACTGAAAGTTCCAATTTCTACTCATATGGTTGGTTCCATTGTGGACCAGCCACCATCTTCGGGTGACCTGGGGGCATTGCCAGAGCCATCTCATTAACATAACAAAAGACATCCCTGCTCTTATCACTTAGGAAATTCCAAGGGTTTTAGGAGCTCCTGCCAGGAATGGGATGAAGACCAGATACACATTTCTTATAAACCACATCTCATACCTTCATTTTATTACCTAATTATGCACTTTCACTAATACCCATCTATTCACTGTGCTTCTGTAAATATAGGATCTTGATTAAATGTGTGTGTTTGTATCTGGAGATGCACAGTGTATGGAGAGAGCGAAATGGAGTCCCTCCCGTACCCCAGGAGCCCGGGTCAGGCAAGGACCAAGCAGTGAAAAGGTACGGCAGCTAGTACATATCACAGACACCAGCATCCGCGGACACCCCAGAACTGAGAAGGAGCAGGAGCAGAGGAGGTCTGCAGGGGCCCAGGACCGAGTAAATCCCTTTAAAAGGGGGAGGATTTGGGCAGGAAACTGTGAGACTCTTCAGACAGGACCCCTCTGTGTCTGACCACTTAGAAAAGGCAGCGGCCTGGGAAGGCTCTGCCGATGGATCTCCAGACAGAACCGAGATCCTTCCCTGCTCCGACAAAACAAGCAGCAGGTGCCGAGACGAGATGGGGACCAGACCAGACTGAGGCTTACCTCAACTATGTGCCCACAGACTGACTTCAAGTTTGGTTCCTTAACTTCCTACACCCTCCTGTCATCTTGTTTGTTGTGCAGTTTGTCTTCTGTCCTGCTCTGTGAGCTGTGTAAGAAGCCAATTTCAGTCACGTGGCCAAATGTCACTGAGGAGGCGCCTGGGTGGCTCAGTGGGTTAAAGCCTCTGCCTTCGGCTCAGGTCATGATCTCAGGGTCCTGGGATCGAGCCCCAAGTCGGGCTCCCTGCTCAGCAGGGAGCCTGCTTCCTCCTCTCTCTGCCTGCCTCTCTGCCTACTTGTAATCTCTCTCTCTGTCATATAAATAAATAAAATCTTTAACAAACAAACAAAAAAAAACAAATGTCATTGAGTTTGGAATCCTGAACCTGCTTTATAGTGGTGATTAACTCTGCTTTATGGTTGAATAAAGCTGACATTGTGGAAAGACACAAGTCATGTGTGCACGGTCATGGCTCCTGATGGTGTAGCTCTTGTATCCTTTGTTTCACTTCTTAGCCTTCGGCTGTGAAGGTTTTGATGTTAGGGGTTGTGCTTGACACTTTGCAGGAGGCTTCTTGGTGCCGTATCGCTCAGCTCAATAAATAGTTAATGAATTCCCTTAACCATTTGTCGTTGTGATCTGCCTTACAGTTGAAGACTCACTCCTGCAAAATAGAATACCTTTCATTAGATGCTTAGGGAAAATGTCACTGTACACAGCTTTTATGATTCTTAGTCAACAGCAGCACAGGAGATGAAAAACATAAGATGATGATAGAGACAAGTATGGGGAAGTAAGTCAAGGAGTCTCTTATTGCTATTTATAAAAATCGTAGCTGCAATTCCACGAGGGCTTCTATGTGTTGGAATGTAATTCCATTATCCATGTAATCCTCTTGAAAACCTCAAGAAGTAAATTTAAAATGTATTGTTCTCATTTTATAGGGGAAATAATAATTGAAATAAATAGAAGTGATGGGCACTCATGATTTCAGACTTTGACAGAGCTAAGCTTCAACTATGAGTTGTACACGGTTCCTTGTGTTGCCTTTTTTGGGGAAATTTGAGATCGATTGCTTTCGGTGGAAGTAAAAGAGACCCACAGCTCTAGTGTGGCGTTGGAGATGTCACAGGAGGACGGGCGAGGATGGTCTCAGGTGGATCAAGTGAGGATAGAGGGATGGAAGGCTCACTCAAATCAGCCCCGATCAGTAGAGGAGATGGTTGATGTGCAGGTGGATGAAATTACTTGCTATTTGTTGCTGCCCCTCATTCCCTCTAGACCAGGCCCCTGCTCTCTGACTGATGTATGTGTGTAGTTTCCATTGTCACATTCGTCAATGGACTCGCCCCGTGGAGAGGGCAAATTGGATTCACAACCAGACCTCGCTGAGGCCACATCTCCAGGTAGCTGGTGGGAAGCTGCCTAGAAACAAATGTGTTTTCCAACGCACTCAGCCTCAAGTTTCCAGAGATGGAGGTGTGTCATGTGAACTAACAGAAACTTGCCACCAGCTTGTCTCATGTCTCCGGGACACTGCTGGAGAGGCGCAGTAGATAATTACTAATTTCTGTGCTCACGTCCAGATAATAACTCTCACTTCTTAATAACTTCCCTCTGGCCATCGATATCTCAAATGCAATCACATTTTGTGAGCCGCCAGAGGATGTTGGAGTAAGACAGGAAGCAGTTTTATCAAATCAATGTATAGATGATACAGGGCATGTGCTCTGTCTGACCAAATGCAGAGGGGGGCTAGAAAGTGCGCAGAAGTAATGCTTAGAGTCAGAACAAGGAGGTCTCTTGTTCCGGACAGAGTGACAGAGCTCCTCATTTTCCGACCATGTTGCTGACTAACTCGTCCTGGGGATTTGGAGGTAGGCACTTACCTACCAGTGTACCAGGCACCTGCTCATGTGCTCCCATATGGGAGGCTGTTTGTGGTACAACAAGGCACAAAAGAGACTCTGCCCTCCTCCGTAGGATCATGGGTGGCCGTAGGGTGTGGAGACCTGGGGTCTGGTCCTGGCTGTGCTACCACCCAGCTGCGTAGCTTGAAGCAAATCTGCTAAGACTCAGTGCTTCACCTGCACCCTTCCGCTTTGAAATCCTACACTTTTGCCCCTTCCCAGAGGTAAACCAACAGTTACCAAGGCAAAGCACTAGGACTGAGTACCAAAGCTTGAAGTCCAAACGGTGCATCGAGGAGATGAGGGGAGAAGGTGGTTACTGTGGACCAGGAAATACCTGGTCCACAGAGTTCTGGTCTCCACTGTCGTGTATAGGAGCTCACAACCTGAGTCTTTGGTGAGAGAGCCTTCTAGAATCTAGACAGAGAGCAGCCAGCCAAAGGCTGAGCCTGTGGCACTTCACCCACAGCAAGGAGGTCTTTGTCACTTTAATGGAGGTTTTGTCTTCTCTCTCTCTCTCTCTCTGTGACTTTTCTTCAGAATATCCTGGAAATGGTTTCAGCATATGATTCCAGAATCCTTAAGAAAAATGTAAGAGTTATCAAACAATATACAGAGATGCTAAAAAAATTATGAAATGGGTATTATTTCTACTTACTGACTTACTTGTGGTAGATGATCTATTCATCACATCCATTTGCATGTAGATATTAAAATCTTCTAAAGACAAAGAGAATTTCATCCACGTTTATACAATAATTATCCAAGGTCCCTTGCCTCTAGTTATAAGAACTTAGTGAAATGTGCTCCTTTGTCTGTCTATATTTTTAATGATCATTTCATTTTTCTCATTAAGCATTTGAGTTGTTCACTTGAAATCTCCAAATTGATAATGCTCCTCATTTTATGTGGTTTTCATGGCAGTATAAAAAAAAATAAATCTCAGGGTCACAGAAATGGGTCCAGAATGCATCTGCTGGAGTCAACAGGCCTAAATATCCAGGACCAGTTCCCTCCCACGTGCTTAGAGATGCACCTGTCAGCACTCAGCCTCCTCAGCCCTCCTGGGAAGTGAGAGGAAGAGCAAGGTTGCTGCGAAGCTTCGTCCTAATGATGCAAAGACAAAATATGCTGCACAACTGGGGGGAACGGGATTGTCTTCCTACCACCTGTACCCTGAAGCTCCAGTTCTCCGTGTAACTATACTTGTTTTTAGGAGATATTTACATTTAAGGAGATAATTGAGGTTAAATGAGGTCTTATGGGTGGTCCCTAGTTCAGTAGGACTGGGGTCCTTATAAGAAGAGGGAATTTGGACACACCCAGAGATACAGGGGAAAGGTCGTGTGAGGACTCAAGGGGATGACGGTCACCCACAAGCTGAGGACAGAGGACTCGGGAGAGACCAACCTGCCCACATGTGCATCTTGGACTCGCAGCCTCCAGAACTGTGAGGAAATGTCTGTTTAACTCACCCAGTTCTGTCATAAATTGTGGTGCAGCCCCAGCAGACCGACCCAATAACAATGCAAGAAAAGTAAAAGCCAACAATGGAAACCTTCTAAAATGGCAGGGAAGAGCTTGGGAAAATGGTCCATGAAAGCTCACAGTATTTTTATAGACAGATTTTAGACCAGCTGGAGGTGAGGCAGCAGCAGAAGTGGCCACAACGCTCCCTCGTTCTGTGCCTTCAGCCTCTGCAATGGGAAGTGTCCCCGGGAAGAGCCGGACAGGTGACTTCCAGTGATGGCGCGTGAGGCGAAGGTGTCAGGCATCAGCCACCTCGATCTTCTGGCCAGCTCCACGCTCCTGCCTTCAGAGCCTGTGCGTCAGCTGATTTTGGCACCGCACCTGGAAATAAACTCTCCGGGGGTCCCACCTGCTTCTCTGAGTCATTGTCTGAGGTCCCCGCTCTCAAGGGTCCATGCTCTATTTTAAAAAGGCTTAATCCTCTCCTTCAGAACTGAATAGCTGGGGAGTGTGGGAAGGTGCTGGCCGAAGGCATGTCTTCTCTTTCCCTATAATCCGGATGCAAAACTGGTTTTATCTGTTGTGCAAAAAACGTCACCATAATTGTGCTTCGTTTCTTCTTTACAGGGTGAGACCACAAGCTGGGGACTGAACCTGACTGCCATTCTGCATGGAGCCATGGTGTCAGCTGGTGACCAATGGATGTCCCGATCCTGAGGTTAATGACAACCCCAGAGCACCTGCTGTGACACGGCTTTTCCAGAGACCTTGCAGAGGTGGACTCTTGGTGCCAAAGAAGCTTACTGGGAAACGTAGAACAAAACACAAGCAAAATAACCCCCCTACCACCATCACCACCAACAAAACAAAGACATCTTCTCAAGTACTTGATTCAGTTCCCACAAAAACCTTGGTGTACAGGGGAAGGATGAATATTGTCCCTGTTTCACAGAAGAGGGAATAGAGAGTTAAAGAAAGTAGACTAAAACCAAAACAAAAACAAAAGAAAGGAAGGAAGGAAAGAAGGTAAAGAAAGAAAGGAGGGAAAAACAGCTGCCTGGGTCTGGGCAGGAGGGAACTCATGTTCCGCACAACGGTGGTCATTCAACGAGTCACATGTGCTTTGCCACTGAGGACCAAGAAGCAGCCGTGGATGTTTGCAGAACAGAGCCTCCCGTTCTGCCGAGGTCCGCTGGGGTTGGGATCCCTGCTCCACCACTCGCCAGCTGCGTGGTCCCTGCAAATGTCCGAACTCCTCTGAGGGGCAAACATGGGATGACACCACCTGCCTGACAGGTCGGCGGCGATGTTCCATCAGTAATGCATGAGCGGCGTGCAGTGGGGACCCGACACTGGGCAGGTCTTCTGCAGGTAAGCCCCATTATTCTGTCCCTGACCTTCAGGTGTGCCCTAGGAGCACAGCTCATTGTTCACGCCTGTCCCTTTGCCATGAGTCCTTGATGCTCCGTGTTTGCCGAACCCGTGCCCAGTGGGCAGCTAACACTCACTGCGTGCGTGCGGCTCACCGTGGGATGTTCTGAGGGCATTGTAGGCACTATCTCATTTCTCATCCCACTTTGAGGAAACCAAGGGAGAGAGGTTACAACGTGGCTGGCGAAGGCGGCTTGGCTCAGAGACCAGCTCTGTGACCCCCAGAGCCCACGCTCCGACAGCTCCACTGTAGCCCTCGCTCTTTAGCATGAAGAGGAGATCCTAATTAATTCTGGATGCCTTTCTCCACAGCCACTGATTTGTATAATTGCTTTTCAGTTAATGTTCTCATGATGTCAAGCCTTTGTCCCCAGTTCTCTTGTCTTTAGTGAAAGTAAGCAAGAGGGTTTCCATCCCCACAGATTTGTGGTTTGAAGTCTCTGGAGTAGGGTTGGTGTGTGTGAGTGCATGTGTGTAGGGCAGGAGGCTTGCCATTAGGTTTTTCTTTACATTGAGGTGTGTTATCACACAGAAAGTAGAAGGATCCGCACTAAGATTGAGAGAGATGAGGTCATTTCTACAAGGGTCCCCAAGACACAGACTGGAGGGTGTAACTGTGGCTCCCCCTTCTGTGTGGGTGGCCCAAGCCCAGCGAGAATGTGGCAGGACCAAGGCTACTCCGGTTTCCACACCTCATGGGAGGACTGCGAGTAGAGGTCTTCCCAGCAGTGCGCCAGGATGCTGGTCCTGCCCACGGCCACGTCGTCACTGAGAACTTACTGCTTACCAGGCACTAACAGTGTGCTCTTGATCCCTGGTGCCTGGAACGTGGGAAACGCCATGTCCGTTTGCCGCAGTGTACAAACCGAGGCCTGGGGAGAGGTGAGCCACTCCCAGCCTCAGATATTATACATGGCGGGGGCCAGTTATGTCCCAAATTGGTATAAAACCCTGGAGAAAATATAGTGTACATATTAAGGGCTGACTTGGAACCCCAAACTTCAAATTAAACCTATGGGCTAAAGTTCTTAATAAATTCAAAATATTCCCTTTATGGCTATTTAAAATAGCCTTAAAGCCATCCAGAATGTTGCCAAATCCTCTTACATATGCACACACACACACGCACGCACACGTACACAGACACATGTACATGCACGCACACGAGTGTGCACCACACACATGAACACACAAGTGCACACCACACACAGGCACATGTGCACACCCACAAGTGCATGTACATGCATGCACACAAGTGTGCACTACACACAGGAACACACCAGTGCACACACACAAACACACACATGTGCACATATATGCAGACACATGCATATTCATGCACACAAATGCACACCACGCAATGCACATGTACATGTATGCACACGAGCACACACCACACACATGAACACACGTGTGCACACATACACGTACATATATGCACATGAGTGCACTCCAACATGAACACAGCACACATGTGCATACATGTGCACAAAAAGCACATGTACCTGTAAGCACACAAGCACACCACACAGATGAACACACGTGTGCACACACATGTGCACACACATTTACAAACATGCACATGAGCGCACTCCACACATGAACACAGCACACACACGTACACATGAACACACATACACGGACATGTGTACATGCACGCACACGAGTGCACACCACACACATGAACACATGCACACATGTGCACACACAGGCACATTTACACACATGCACATGTGCGCATACCACACACATGAACACGTGCATACACGTGCACACACTCACATCACATATACACACAATGCACACACATGTGCACACATACCACACAATACACATGTGCACATGTGTGCACATACATGCAAATATACACTCTTACAGAATTTAAAACACCCAAAGAACTTAGGTATGGAACCACGTTTTTCTTTGTATTTTTACCACCTAACATAATTAAAAAAAAACTTTTAAAAATGTGGAACAAAAAATAAATCCTGTCTTAGGGTAAACAAGACTTCAAAAGAAATGAAATGAAGGCAATTTTAATTTACTGTCAGTAGCAGCTTTTTCTTTACTAGCATTTAAAGCCAATTAGCAAGTATGGAGAACAAAATTCTAAACATCGGGAACTTCTTCATAAACAAAAACTCACTAATCCAGGAAGCAGGATGGCTCACTGCCCAATTACACTCACTAACGCTACGCATGGCTGTCACTGAGAGCAGCCAGCAGCTCTCAGAAATGAATTTTGATGGTGTAGAAAACATCTAAATTACATAATAATAGCTTACATTGGTATAACATTTTTATCTGGAGTATCTCTCTGAACATTTACAGCATCTCTGAGGCAGAGAAAGCACAGGTATTTCTCTATGTCATAGAAGGGGAAACTGAGGCCAGGTGGGATGAACTGACCTACCCAAGAACCCTTACTGATCCGTGGGGGAGTGTCATCCCCACTGCTCTGAGGACCCTTCTCTGCTCCTGCCAGCCCCCTTGAAATCCATGAGGACATAAACGCATAAAGGAAGTGCTTGGAGAAACTCTGAAATTCGGGTACTTTTAGTAGAACTGTAGGGAGGGCAAGTCTTCTCCAATAAATGAGCCCTTCGGCTAGAAATCTCCTCCAACATTGTCACACACACACCCAAGTGTGAGTGCGAGCGCGCGTGCATGCACACACACACACACACACACACGCATGCAGAGTGTACCTGGGGATGTTAACTCCTCATTAAAATGAGCTTTGGATGGTAGCTATTTAATAAAACTCATCACAGTGACCCAGCGGTTTATGACAGGAAGTGATTTTACTGTACTAATGTGTTATAGAACCCCTAACAATACAGCTGGGATTTTAAGTCAAATTTTTAAAATAATTGAAGAGGAGCTGGTAACTTGATAAAGAGGAAAGATAAGCACCTCATGGAAGATGAATTGAAGGAAATGAGAGGCGGAAGCCAAAAAGGGAGGTTGTCATACCAACGCAGGGCTCACCTTTCCCTTCCACACAGTGACAGGTAAGGTCAGAGTGAGCCCTGCGTCCTGGTCGGTGCCACTGGAACGGAAGGAAGCGAGTATTCTATGGAAATTCTCTCCCAAAGCACTAAGTGGGTTTTGTCGATGTCTTCAAGCTAACCTTCCCTGTTTTTAATCTTCTTCGTCTCTTAGGACCTTTTTCAATCTCTCTACATTTCTGCAGTGCCTATCATTCCACACCATCTTTTGGGGGAATTTTATTCTTTTTGCTCTTAAATTGAATCGAGTTTTTGGTTATACGTTGACTCAAGGGTCTGCAAGTAATAGATGCATTTTGAAATAATGACAATAAAACCTGAGCCCATCGAGTCATAGATGTATGCAGTCAGCACCCCAGGGACAGGTCCACGAGGGGGAAAGCCAGTTCTTGATCTGCATAAACGAGTCCTCGTGCTGGAGAGCAACGAGAATTAAATTGACTCTCCAGGGCCCTTGAAGTCACGAGGGGCTGGGATTTCATCTCCCTTCAAGTCTAGATTATTAAGAGTTTTATTTATCATCAGCAAGAGCATTATTTATGATCAGCAAGAACTTGACTTGGAGGAAAGACACCTTATAGTAATTGAAATTGCCAAAGAAACGTAGGGAGGAAGAATATAATTACCATGCTCGGTAATTAGCTCTATTGGCAGAAAGGGGCCATGGATCACCGACTGAGATGTTGGAGGGTAATCAGGAGCACTGACTTCTTGTTCTGGCCTCATCCCTAATTGCCTGAGCACCTTGCAGGGATGACATCATTGCTCCTTCCTCCCCGATTTTTCTCCTTACCTTCCTGCTGTATATGGTGAAACTGCACTCTCTTTGAGGGAAGGGACTCTCACTGTCTCTGTGCGAAAGGCCACTCTTGCTTTTTAAGAAGCAAACCACTCCTTCTTTGATGTTTTCTTTTCTTTTCTTTTCTTTTTTCCATAAAGGGATAATTTGGGGGGGGAGATCTAATTTTTTGCATTTCATCAAATCCCTTTAGGTATCGATTCCCCCTGCCCTACACTTGATTATTTCCCCCTGGGTTTCTGATATTGCTCTTTTTTTCCTTCTGTTTATGCAATTCCCTAGTTACAGTTGACACCTTTCCTTTTTCTTTCTTAACCTGCGCTCCTGATGTGACCGTGCCGATTGTTTCCTTCTCTGGCGATGGCTGGTGTGGGTTTACCCAGACCATGACTTAGAATGTTTGGCCTACATAATGGCTTGAAAATAAACCAGACAGAGATTTAAAATGAGCTTGGGTATTTCCCAAAGGACTGGACATTTATAATGATGTGAATTTTAGAAGTTTGCTGTTAGAAAAAATGACTTTGTAAAGGATGGAACATTTGAAGGATCGAGTTTTAGTATTGCGTCTGACAGACGTGGCGAGCCCGCCATCACTTGCCCCCCGTGGGTCTCCAGCACTGTGGCTCCTCCATCCCTAATTCTCTCCTGGAGTCTCATGACAGCTAGATTCCCTTTGCTTGTCATTGGAAACTTCCCCTGACAGAGTTAAGCTGGCAAGGAAGACTGTAGCCCAGACTGTTGTGAGAGGGAAATGAGACTGTCACAGTAGGGGGAAGAGATTGAGCTCGACTCCATTGCAGCAGAAGGGGGGAGAGTTGTTTAAATGGTGAGTTGGTGCAAAGCACCGAGGGACGTCAGGGATCGGTTGGTCGCTGTGATTCGGCCATCCTTGTTCGCTGACGGGCGCTGGTAGAGAAGTCAGCCTCCTCCTTCCACAGAGACTGGGAGGCTGCGACACAGGGACCCTGGTCCTGGAGAGTTCCATCCCAGAGGGTGGGCTCCAGGTTCTGGGGAAGGACATTTCTGGGTCGCAGGAGAATTACATCTCAAGGGACAAAGAAAGAATTGACAATGGAAAGATTTTTAAAGAAAATGCTCTAAGAAAAAGGAGGCCAGGGAGAAAAGTCAGGAAGAAGCCCGTCTAAAGTTCAGTCAGGCTGAGGGGACCAGGAAGGCCATCTGATGAAGTTAATGATTCATATGCAAGTCTGATATATGGAAACAGGCAATTTCGTGTACAACCTATGTGATTTATCATTGGTTCCTGGCACAAAATACAAGGATTAACTAATCCTTGGCCAAGAAAAATGACTTTGGCTGCACACCAAGTTAGAGACATTAAAATAAAAATAAACAGAGCATGGCAATACCGTAGGGAGCTTCAAGAGTGGTCCCATGGCTGGAAAGGGCAGCTAAAATTCATCTAAAGATCCCATGGTAGGATTTATTTATTAATTTAACACTACCGTTTTTAATCTAATTTGGTAATTTTAGCTCTTTTCTATGTGTCTCTTCTTTTGTTCTCTGATTCCTTGTCTTAGGTGGAGAGTTATAAGGCTTTGTAGGAAGGTCAAGATCCTGGGTTCAAATGCCAGTCCTACAACTTTCTGTCCCATTGGCCAAACTCAGTCTTTTCCACAAATGGACATAATAACTTGTATCTCTGTTGTGAAGATAATTACAGATGCTCCGTACATGATGACCATCATCATTATTCTGTGTGAAACATGAGAAGGATCTTAAGATAAATTTTATAGGTTCTTTAATTTCTAGAAAGCCTACAGTTTATAGAAGGAAAGCTTTAGTTGGCTTTTGGGAGCACAGGATGCCCTTTGGGTAACTCTCCTAAATACCTATTATAGGGATATAATGCTCTTAAAATGATGACTGCTCCTTCACCTGAAGAACAACAGGTAAAGAGAGACCCATTTCAATATTTTATTCCAGTTGTACCAGGAATCACTCTGAGGATTCATTGTTGCTTTTCTTATTTAAATTATTTGAATATATTTTTTTAAAGAACACAACTGTGTCAGCATTGGGGGTGGGCAAAGCTCACTCTCACTCCCAGTATTTACTGTTTGGCTTTATCTCCTACTTGATTTCATATGCTCTTGGGTGATTAATAGTTTTACCTCAGGGTTTCTTAACCATGGGGAACATCCAAAACCAATAATATGTAGTGCTCCTAAGGCAGTGCTCATTTTCAAATCCCATGAGAAGTCTTTGCTGAGTGATCTTCGTTGCTCATTGAGTTGAGAGATTCAAATACTTGCTCTGTCTTCTTGCTCCCGGGGCTGAGGGGGATCCAGCCGTGCCTTGAAAGGGGCTCATTGTGACCACTGCCCCCTTCTGACTCGCTGGCCAAGATGACTTCTTGGCCCACATTGGCCTCTGTGAGAGAGGAGTGTCCTTCTCAGGTATGGGCAGCATTATTGTCATTTTGTCATTGGTAGGGGACATTGGGGTCAGAGATCAAGAGCTGGGATGGTATTGTAAAAATGCCGCAGTCAGGAGGGCAGAACCTGTGAAGTGTGGTGGGCTCGGGGGAGCACTGGAGCAGGACTCCATGAATAGTCAGGTGCCCGTGACACGTCGGGTGTGGTGTGCAGGGCCGTCAGCTGGATGAGGGGTCTCAGGTGAGGGAACATCAGGACTCATCAGCACAAAGGGTGGGGGGCTAGAGAGTACGGCATGGGTTGGGTGATGAGGAGAACCCAGGAAGTGCACACTGGGCCACGTCCACTAAGTTAATGTCGGAAGGCGTTTCCAGGAGGGGACTCTACTGATGACCAAGTCAGGAAGCTGACAATGTGCATTAGGTCTAGGTGCGGGTTCCTTGGGGAGCGAGAGCAGTTTCAGGGAGGTGGTGGGAGGGAAAGCCCAGTAGAAATGAGTTTAAGAAAGACTAGAAGGGGGGCACCTGGGTGGCTCAGTGGGTTAAAGCCTCTGCCTTCGGCTCAGGTCATGATCTCAGGGTCCTGGGATCGAGCCCCACATTGGGCTCTCTGCTCAGCGCTGAGCCTGGTTCCTCCTCTCTCTCTGCCTGCCTCTCTGCCTACTTGTAATCTCTCTCTCTTTCAAATAAATAAAATCTTTAAAAAAAAAAAAGAAAGACTAGAAGGAATTTAAGACAGAGAGAATAGGGGCTCCTGGGTGGCTCAGCCAGTGAAGCGTCCGCCTTCAGCTCAGGTCATGATCTTGGTGGTCCTGGGATGGAGCCCTGTGTCGGGCTTCCTGCTCAGCGGGAGTCTGCTTCTCCCTCTCCGTCTGCTGCTCCCCCCTGCTCGTGCTCTCTTTCTCTCTCAAATAAATAAATAAATAAAATATTTTTTAAAAAGAGAGAGAGAAGTAGACAACTATGTTCAGACAACCTTTTCTACTGTGAAGGAGAACAGAAAAAAAGGGGCTGTAGCTGGAGGGGAAAGGTTATGGGTTCAGTTTTGTCTACTTTTTAGGATGGGAGAAAACACAGCATATCGTAGACCAATGCCAATAATCTGGAGAGTGGAAAAATCAATGTCAGAGAGGAGCTGATGGAAGGGCAGGGTTGCTGGGACAATTTTCTCATGTCTGCAAGATGGTGGAGTCCAGTGTGTTAACAGAGGGGTCTCCTGAGAAGGGGAGGCGAGCTTGGAGATAATGTCATTGGGCTCCCTATAGGGAGAGAAGAGCACAGGACAGACCTTCCCAGACTAGGTCCAAGGCTTTCATCCTGCTCTGTCTGTGAGCATGAGCTCACCTGCACGCTGAGCTCCCGAAGAGGGACAGGTCACTGGGAAGGCCTTGCAACCACTGATAGCTGCTTCCCCATCCGGAACTGCAGAATGCTATCGTGGGGTTGTTTCAGGATCGGGGGTAAGACTTGCCAGACAGCATAGGGGAATCAACGCATGTGGGCGAATATGTGTGCATGTGTATGCACGCACACGCACACACACATGCACGTGTACACACACACACACCCAGGGGTGCCATATTCCAGGCAATGAGGGAGTCTGGGAGAGTGCACATGAAAGTCCATTCTAATGGTTATCTTGTTACTTAAAACTAAAAATATCTCTATCCTGTGGTGTCATATTTGGCCACCTTAGAAAAAGGTGAAACCTTTAAAAATATATATATATATTTTTTTGTATTTTAACTAAACTCTTCGCCACATGTTGGAGTTCGCACTCACAACCCTGAGATCGAGTCCCATGTTCCCCTGACTGAGCTAGCCAGGCGCCCGCAAAGGTGAGACCTTTTAAAAACAGACTTTAAAACAGAGGAGCAAGTGAGCTGCTAGGTGGAGGTATGGCCGTCGGCTATGGTCGAGGGCTGCCTTGGGCTGTTCTGAGCAGGACAAGGAAGACTGACTCAGAGGAATGCTGGGGTCTTCTTGGTCCTCCCTCCCCAGCCAAGAAAGAAAAAGTCTTTGTCCTCCCTCCCCTTTTCACCCCATGGGGAAGAGAGGAGTTAGGAGGTTACCCGGGATTTTGTGCAAGTGGTAGTCAGTGGGAGAGCCGGGGGAAATTATCACCGAAGCCGTGGGTCATTTCTCCATTTTGCAGTCTTTAATCTGATATCAATTCAGTGGAGGAAAATAAGAAGTGGGAACCATTCAGGGAACCTCTGCATTGAATTCAAGGAAGGCCCAGTGGGGTCAGCTGTTCTGGGACCAGCCTTTACAACTGCTGCTACATGGAGAGAGAGGAGGCGAGCGTGCCCTCCAGGCCTCCCATCCATGTGGCCGAGAGAAGGGGGCCTCGCAGCGGCAAGCAGGACGGGTCAGGGAGGAAAAGCGGGTCTCTCTGGGCAGGTCCGTTCAAAAGTCCTGCCTAGAAGGAAGCGAACTCTTGGAGGATTAGGGACTCTATTTATTCTCTTCCCTGTGTCATCAGGTTTCTAGCATAGTACCCAGCAAAGATTTGGGGTTCAAGACATATCTGGCAAATATTTAAAATAAATGAGTAACTGTACTCATGAGTGAACGAGCAGGTGGCTATAGCACGTCGCCCGTCAGACTGTGGGAAAGGCACACAGGGGGACAGGTAAGCGCTAGGAGTGGCTGGTCTCTTGGACGGTGGCTGTGAAGCATGTACAGAAATGTTTTCTCTCTGTGTGTGTGTGTTTTTAAGATTTATTCATTTATTTGACAGAGAGAGAGAGAGAGAGAGAACAAGCAAGGAGAGCAGCAGGCAGAGGGAGAAGCAGGCTCACTGCTGAGAAGAAGCCCGACTCGGGACTCGATCCCAGGACCCTGGGATCGTGACCTGAGCCGAATGCAGATGTTTAACCGACTGAGCCCCCCAGACCCCCCAGTGTCTTCTGTTTTTAAAATGGAAAGTGGGTATTTTCCATCAAGGGCATAGGCTGTTCTCCACAGCTGATGAAAGTTCTCTGTATGTGATTCTAAAACATCACTTAGGTTTTGAGTTGTCTCCTGATTCCCCTCTGAGACATAAACTTGAAATTGCAAATACAGCTCCAACCCTTGATTTTTACCTGGTTATCAGGCAAGGAGAATAACGAACACCCGAGGGGCAGACCGGTGCCTCCCTGCAGATGAAGTGGCTGCTTATTTTCTAGAATTCCATCATTTTGCCAGGTGCTTCTCATTTTGCTCATAAGGCCTGGTTCTCTCCTGGAGGAAGTTTGGGGGAGCTTGGGGGAATCACGCCTCTTGTCTCGCTGGAGCACGATGCATTTGTTTTTCCCTTTCATCGAAGGTTTTTTATATTTGAAAATCAGCTCAGACGGACACTGCAATTTGCTAAAATCAATATAATTAGAGAAAAAAAATGGATGTACTCAAGAGAGGACAATTCAGGAAATGATTGGACATGACTGAAATGTTTAAGGAGCCGTCCTGTCTTCCAAGTCGGGGATTTGAACAGGAGTGAAATCCGGACTTTTGTAATGGAAATTTCACTCTGAAGCTCTTAGGGACTACTTCCCTGGCGGAGTTGATATTTGAAGAATCTGGATAAGGATTTATGTCCCTTTGAAAGTCTGGTTCACGCTGAGCCTCCTGACACCAAAATGTCCTGCTCACACCTAATTTCTTCACATTATTAACGTTTCCCTCCATTGCCAGAGTTGGGGTGTAAAACTGTTATATTCTTGGGAGTACCAGTTGTTCTTCTAACAGTGTAATTCTCCTACGTGTTCTTCCAAGTTCTTTGTTGTTTTATTAACCATTTCTTTTCTCAGACACAAAGTTGGAAGGCATTTTGGGGAGCAGCCGGTGTGTGCTCCGTATTTGAGACTGAAATATGCACCGTACGGATCCCAGAGCCCTTCTGTCTGCAGCCCAGGGCTTGGCTGGACTGGTCTTTGGGGTCCCTCACCTTGGGAGCCTTCGGTTGGCAGAGAGGGACAGCATCCCTGAGTCACACAAAGAGAAAAACAGTGTGATGTATCCGTATGTGCTCTTCAAGACCAAGGAACTGAAGAGGCTCACTGAATTGAACTGGAAATTTTAATGAGGAAAGTTTTCACAGGGAAACAGCTGAAGAAGTAGGAAGAATCTGGTGTCGGCTTTAGGCCAGGCAGCCATGGGATGTGTCTCACCTTGGCCATAGCTGTGCCCCCTTGACCCGCCCACAGTGCATCTGGGTGCTGGCGGGTGGTAGTGAGGCGGGGCTGCCTGCTGGTGCTTGTGACCACAAATGGAACATCATAATTTAAAAATGTGTCAAAAACAAGGCCAGAGACCAATGAGGTATGCACTCCCTGTAGTGGACACTTGGGAAATTTCTGTCCTGACTTTTCACTACAAGTGTCGACACACCATGGACCACAGTCGACAATCCTCAGACATCACACAGTAACACTCCTGGCGTCGTAGTTTTAAAACGTAGATACTTACAAAGATGAGAGATACCTGCATTGAGAAGGACAGAAGTTCTGCTGTGGCAAGAATGACGTGCAGTGGAATTCAGAGTAACAAGGGCAGCCACGTTCTTGCCCGGACACACACACGCGCGCACACACGCCCGCCTCCTGTGACAGGCAGGGTCAGGGACTGACCCTGTCCGGTTGGCCAGTTGGAGCATGAAGTCAGGTACAGCGGTTCTGGCGGAGGGGGGCCATGCTGCCGGGGCCCTTCAGGGACAGCCTCCCGGGTCAGCCTCACTGAGTTAACATCCTTGAGGAGCGTGGGGCAGGGGGCTGGCACTACCTACGTCCTGGAGTTTCTGCTGGTGCTGTAGCTCCGGACTGAAGCCCCGCTTCTGCTTTCCAAGGCACTTACTACAATGGGCAGAAACTTCTGAGAAGCTATAGTTTCTCAACGTTGGGATTTTAAGCAAGTGTTTCTCTCCACCTGTTTCAGTGTTGTTGCCTTCCAGTACGCTTTGCGAAATCCACACGGTTAGGTGATTATTGCTGAGGAGGACATCTCGTCTCCATGTGAGTTTGGCCCCGTGTTTCTGCACTCGGTGCCCTCTTTTTTTTTTTTTTTAATTTATTTTAGAGAGAGAATGAGGTGGGGAGGAGCAGAGGGAGAGGGAGAGAGAGAGACTCTCAGGCAGACTCCCTGCTGAGCATGGAGCCTGACGCAGGGCTTGATCTCACAACCTTGAGATCATGACCTGGGCTGAAATCAAGAGTCAGATGCTTCGTCAACTGAGCGCCTCAGGCACCCTCTTTGAGAGCATCCGCTGCCTATAATTTCTGCCCACGATTCAGTGGAGGGACATTTTACTCAATCCTCTCGTCCTCTGCTCAGTTAACACCCTGCGTAGTAATATCACTACTAATACTCCAAGTCAGCTTCTCTGGCGGATCCACCTGCTGCACCACGTGGCCAAGGACGGCAGGTCGCTTTCTTCGGGCTTGTAAATTCCCAGAGCTGCTCTTGGGTGACTGTTCTGCAGGAGCTGTAGACCCAGCTACAATCGAGGACAGTCTTGACATTCTGGTAAAATACGTCCTCAACAAATGAAGAGGATGTGACTGGTGAAGAGTGGTTTGCATTTGCACAGAAACAAAAATCAGAACTTGTACGTGCAGCAGGTTATGAGCACCAACCCCAAGGAGCTGCTGGGTGTCCTTCTCTGTCACCACCGAAGTTAATCTCCGTTATGCGCTTGGTTTATTTGCTTGATTTACTTAGGGTGTGAGACTCTGCTTACACTTAGCTCATGTCCTCCTCTGAACCCCACCCCTGTTGCACTACCCGTAGAGGCTGATGGGTTGTGTTCCTTTTTGTCCTCGGACACTCGATTCTTTGTTTAACCCAGTTCCATGTTCATAAAATAACAGAATAAAAAGTGGCACTTCCGGCATCGACTGTATTCATCTTCTCAGTAGAAACAACGTTCTGTCTCCTTCCAGAGTTTATTCTGCCCATAAACAGAACAGTTCAGGGCACGGATTGCATGGAGCACTGGGTGTGGTGCATAAACAATGAATCTTGGAACACTGAAAAAAATAAGATTAAGATGTTAAAAAAAAAAAAAGAACAGTTCCAGTTTGTTCTTTCTCTCTCTGCTCTCTTCTCTTTCCTTCTCTACTCAGACTGTGCCCGAGAATCATGGGGATGCTGTGACATGTGTGTGCAGAGTACACATCACCGTCCTGTAAGTGCGGGGGCCGTTCCGTGTCTCACCTCCCGGCACAGCGAGCAGCTTGTCACTGGCCATCGGTAACGTTTCCATGAAGAGAAGGTGCAGGTGTTTCGGTAGGCACAGGTAGGTCCATCTGCCCAGTGGTTTCAGAGTCCCTGCTCCCAGGTCGTGACTCATACGTCTTTTGTATGGATCAGAATAAGCCTTCTGTTCAGGACTGCTGCGTGCCTGGGAGGCTTGGCCGCTGGGCTGGGCTTTGGTGTGAATTAGAAAACATCATCCCCTTTAAGTCAGAGATACCCGGCCTTGGCACTACGGACATTTGGGCCAGATGAGTCTTTGTTGTGGGGGGTTGTTCTGCGGAAAGTGTTTATAAGGACATTCCTGGCATCCGCTCACCAGATGCCTGTAGCACCCAGCCCCCGTGGTGACAATCAGAAATGTGTTCAGATAGTGCAGTTTCCCCCAGGGAGCAAAATCTCGGTCTGTGAGAACCACAGACTCAGGCAAGTGCAGGTGCAGGGAAGAGCACACAGATGATAGAAACGAGAGCAGGCTGGCTTTCCACCTCCCCCCTCCACCCCCCATTGCTGCCTTGGCCAGGGGCTTTTGTATAGTGCACATTCTTCTCAACTGTAAATAGCGCTCCTGCTGGTTCCCAAATGTTTCTGTGTCCTGGCTAAACGTCTCCCATTGGCTTCTCGGAGACATCCCTGAATCCCTTCGGCTTCTTCTAGCTTGAGTTGTTACTTTTATCTGTAAGCAAACAGGTGCCCCTCTCTTCTTACCCCTCCATTCCTCTGGTTCATCAGAAGTTTTAGAAAGGGCTCTCTGTCTATGTGAGCACAAGTAGCTACTGTCTGTCTTTTGGAACTGTGTGCAAGTGCGTAAGTGTTTGATTTGGAAGGTGTTATCTGTGTTCCAACACTCATCAAGTCTCTTCTTAAGGGGGCTTTGCCGTTTTCTCTGACCTTTTACTTTTGGACAAAACACATCTTGGATGCCAAATATCATAGTGGTTTCCTTACAGGAAACCAGTAGCATGATTCCCTTATTAGCACCCTTTGATCTCCGACAAGTGATAAAGACATGACACGAAGACATGTAATTTCTCGTAACTGAAAGAGACTTAAATTAGTATGTATGAGACAGGAACAGACAGATGAAGGGTAGTTGCTAATTGATTGAAAATTATGTTGTATTTACAGTATTGTTTACCAAACTATCAGAAATGGTGGTCTAAAGTAACTTCATCTTGGGGCGCCTGGTGGCTCAGTGGGTTAAAGCCTCTGCCTTCAGTTCGGGTCATGATCTCAGGGTCCTGGGATCGAGCCCGGAATNGTGGGTTAAAGCCTCTGCCTTCAGCTCGGGTCATGATCTCAGGGTCCTGGGATCGAGCCCGGAATCCCACACCAGGCTCTCTGCTCAGCAGGGAGCCTGCTTCCCCCTCTCTCTCTGCCTGCCTCTCTGCCTACTTGTGATCTCTCTCTCTGTCAAATAAATAAATAAAATCTTAAAAAAAAATAAAGTAACTTCATCTTAAAAATTGCTGCTTGAAAATAACAAAAATAAAATCATAGGTTAAGTAACAGGGATAATGATTCATGGAACACTACCTCAAAAACTAATGATGGACTGTATGGTGACTAACATAACATAATTTTAAAAAGGTCACAGGGACAATACTTTCAGTTGCTTTATGTCACTGAGAGGGGCGGGGCTGCCTTCAGTCTCTCTTTGTGGGGTCTGAACCCAGCCGCCCCGGGGGATGGTCTGCGGGCAGGTCAGGTTCCCCAGATATCAGTGTGCTTTCTTTCTTCTTATTTCTATGGAGTGGAAGATCCTCACCCTGTGACTCTGTGAGGTGGTCAGAAGGGTTGTCGGGTGGCTCTGTGATACAGTTTGTGGTGTTGTATCAAACACGGCCCCAGAAGGTGTGGAGCATTTTCTCACCCAAGCAAGGCAGTGTGAGACACGACATCATGGAGCCTTCTGTCTCCCACCAGAGCTTGCGGAACGTCCCCACGTGCACCATGGAAGGAAGGAATCCCACAGTCACGTTGCAGCTCTGTCTGAGCCTCCAAAGTGTATTTTCATATTCAGTTATCGCCTTGGGATGGGATTTCAGAAGATGCTGCCTAGTGTCACCATTGGTCCAAGGACAGAAGAAAACAGGAAAGGTCCCTCGGGACTGGCCCATGCCTGGAGACTCCAGCTTTACGGGCCTCCTCCGTGGTCCTCCTGCACCGAGGTTCTGCTCTCATCTACCTGTTTGCTCTTGCTTTATTTTCCTGACTCTCTGCAGGACCAGCTCTTTTCATCCTTGGTTCTTGCCCCAGATGTCACTGCCCCAGAGAGGCTGTCCTGCCTGGCCATTCTGGAGTGCCCTTGCTTGGCTGCTCTGTGCTCTTGATCCGGTTTATTTCCTTCACAGAATCTGTTGCAATCTTCAGTCTGTTTGTTTCCTTGTTTGTTGTGTTTTCTTCCTGGAAGGTGAGATCCCTGAGTCAGTATTGACTCTGCAGCTCCTTTCCCAGTACTGGAGACACAGGAAGGGCTCAGCAGATTGGATGGAGCCCTTGGTGGCCTTCTCTGCCACAGACTGTTTCCTCCAACTCCTGCAAATGCATTTAAATTTTGGTCTCCTGTTTGCCTTTTTGTGAGATGGGAAACTAATTTTAGATGGGCACCATTATTTTGTGCTTCTTCCTGGAAAAGAAATGGACTGGTTTATCTGAGAGTTTACTGTACTTTCTTTGAATATGGTAGGAGGGTTTCCATGGCTTTTAGTCCTTTAGAAAAAGTTCACAACTGTGAATCCACTGGGAGAAAATGGGGCAAATGGAGCCTTGGTGCATTAAAGTCCAATTTTCAGATAATCACGATCGACTATTTTATTCTCCCTTTTTCAGCTGTTTATAGGAAATCACACTTTTGGATGAAATGATGCCAACACACACAATTTCAAATTCTATGTCCCCACAAAAGTACTGTTCAATTTGTTACGGACGAAACTGTGTCCTCCACTCCCACAAACTTGTATGTTGAAGCCTTAACCCCCAGTGTGAGTATTTGGAGATGAGGCCTTTAAAGAGGTAATTAAGGTTAGGTGAGGTCCTAATGATGGGACCCTAATCTCATAGGACTAGTGCCTGCAGAAGAAGAAATCCGGAGGGAACTCTCCACATCCACACTCAGAGAATAGGCCATGTGAGGATCCAATGAGAAGGGGCCATCCTCAGGCCAAGGAGAGAGGTCTTGCCAGAAATCAGTTCTGGTGATACCTTGATTTTGGACTTCCCACCTCCAGAATCATGAGGAAATACATTTGTGTTGTTGAAGCTAGAATGTGGTATGTTGTTCAGGCAGCTCCAACAAAGGACTCCAACAGCGTATGTGTAATTTTGAACTTTAGAATTCGGTGTACCATTCTCCATGTTAGTTCTGTTCTTTATTTCAAGGAATGGACTTTGAACCATTCCTTTGTTTTTAATTTGGGGATAATACATCATCAAATACTAAGAATCTCAACCCCAGCGAACATCAACAAGAATAGTCACTTGATTTGATGGTACATTGGCTGGTGTGAGGTGGTATCTCAATGTGGTTTTGATTTGAGTTTCCCTGATGGCTAGTGATGATGAACATTTTTTCATGTGTCTGTTAGCCATTTGTATGTATTCGTTGGAGAAGTATCTGTTCATGTCTTCTGCCCATTTTTTGACATGATTATCTGTTTTTGGGCGTTGAGCTTGAGAAGTTCTTTATAGATCTTGGGTATCTGCCCTTTGTCTGTAGTGGCAATTGCGAATGTCTTTTCCCATTCCATGGGTTGCCTCTTTGTTTTGCTGACTGTTTCCTTTGCTGTGCAGAAGCTTTTTATCTTGATGAAGTCCCCAAAGTTCATTTTCACTTTTGTTTCCTTTGCCTTTGGAGATGTGTCTTGAAAGAATTTCTGTGGCCGATGTCAAAGAGGTTATTGCCTATGTTTTCCTCTAGGATTTTGATAGATTCCTGCCTCACATTGAGGCCTTTCATGCATTTCGAGTTTATCTTTGTGTATGGTGTGAGAGAACGGTCGAGTTTCATTCTTCTATACATAGCTGTCCAATTATCCCAGCACCATTTATTGAAGAGACTGTCTTTTTTCCACTGGATATTTTTTCCTGCTTTGTTGAAGATTATTTGACCATAGAGTTGAAGGTCCATATCCGGACTCTCTGCTCTGTTCCATTGGTCTATGTGTCTATTTTTGTGCCAGTACCATGATGTCTTGGTGATCACAGCTTTATAGTAAAGCTTGAAATCAGGCAATGTGATGCCCCCAGCTTTGTTTTTTTTTTTTTTTCCAACATTTCCTTAGCAATTCAGGGTCTCATTGGACAGGACAAGTTGTGAATTGTCAGGATCAATTTAGCTGATTCAAACTGAACATATGTGTGACCTTCAGAAATGTAATTATTATTAAGAAATTAGATTTCTGTGAAACTAGTTGATGTTAAAGTTTCAAATTTTTGAAATAGATATAAAAGATGTTTCATTGATTTTTCCTCTGAAATGGAAATAAATTAAAAACCACCTGATGGGGTTTGCATTATAAAAAATGTAGATCTTCCTTTTCTTCCAAATTTTATGTTTAGGAGATGCAGCCTTCTCATGGGTGTGGTTGAGGGTCCAACCGGATTGTAAAGAGCCCTTGTAACCTGTACCGAGTCTACTAAGTTGCATTTACAAACAGATGGACACACCCCTAGCTTTGGTTTTGAAGACACTGGGGTGAAGGGGTTGCATTGGGTGGTTTCTTTTTGCCCTACTGGAGCACATCTCTTCCTGACCCTGGGTCTGACTCTGGGTCTGTGCCTCAGAGTGCTGACCTCCATGGGCGTAGCAAGAGCATTTTTGCCCTTGGGCCTTGGGCAGGTTCAGGTGAGGGGGAAAAACAGGGAAGATCAGAGAATAGCAGGAAGAATAATGGCCTTTCCCTCAAAGGTGTCCACATCTCAATCCCCAGAACCTGCAGATGTGTTGCCTTATGGGGTAAAGGGGTTTTGCAAAGATGATTAAGCTAAGGATTACAGGTGGGGAGATTATCCTGATGTAATCAAAGGGTCCTATAGGAGAGAGTCAGGAGTGTCAAGCCTAGACATGGTGATGTGATGTTGAATCAGAGACCAGAGTAATAGGGCTAGGAGTCAGGGAAGCCAGGTCACCTCTAGAAGGTGGAAGTAGCAAGGAGCACATTCTCCCAAGAATCTTCAGGATGAACCAGTTCTACCAATGCCTGGATTTTAGTCCCATAAGACTCATTGTGTACTTCTGACATTTAGAACTTGGAATGAACTTGTGTTGTCTAAGCCACTACTTTTTTGTTTGTTTGTTTGATATTTTGTTACAGCAGCAAGAGGAGACTAATACAGAAGCAAGAGAATTGAGATCAGGGAATTCATCACCTTCATCCCTACCCCAGCTCCCTTCCTAGATGTTTTCTACCTGCTGGACACACCTTCTACCCTCCCCTCAGCTTTGTCTCCTTAAGTTCTGGTACCTCCCTCTCCACTTCCCCTTAGGCCCTGCAGGGGAAGAAGCAGTGGGAGAGGAGCACTCTACAGCCTGTCCACCCTGTAAACAGTCCTCTTATTAAACTCCCTCATTTTATAGGGTTTGAATTTGCCATGTTTCCTGCTGTGCTGCTGACAGATATAGAACCTAACAAGGAGGAAGACAGGAGACATCAAATCTGGTTGATGTGTTTGTCCCTCCACCACACGTCCCAGCCCCTACTTTAGGTTACTTAGTCTGAGACTGAGACCTTTCACTTAGGTGAAAGAGACCCCCAATTTTAGGTTCCCATCCATGTGTTGTCCTCCTGGGTGGTGTGAGAGGGGACACACAGGGAGGTCCTGGACTCCAATTCATCCGTAACTTGATGACCTCTGGGCATTTGGTCCTTTCATATGCAAGGGTTGTACCTGGCTATGGTTACTTTCCAGCACACCATTTTATTAGTATTTTGTGACTTGAGTATTTGTGAGAAGAAACACATAGAAGGGAAGGGAACTCTACTCTGCATGAATAAGTTGTGTTCCCTCCCTCAGTTGAGTGTCACTTGGTTGCAGAATTCCTTGCTGGAATAGGAAGAGCTCAGTGTGTAGAACACAGTGGTCCTTGGTCTGGGTTTGTGGTATGGATGAGAGGAGATGGTCAGTGAACCAGATGTGGGACTGGGTGATAGTGGGGGTCACAGGGCAGGTTCTGCCATGTGAGTCAGGAGGAACTGGGCTGCTCCCATGATATGACCTCAGGAGGGTGCAGTATGGCTCCTCATTTCCATCCCATGGGCACTCTGTCACCAGGGTGTCTGGGCACAGGTGAGCGTGAGGCAGACAGCGTTTTCTACAATACAGGAGCAACTTTAGGGGGGCTGATCTCTGGTCCATCGCCCAGCTGCACTCATGGTGAGACCTTCTCAGTCGCTGCTGTAAAGGAATGTGAGCTGTCAAATAAGGGTCTGATGCTCTTCAAATTTCCTCCTTAACACCTCTTTTTCATTCTTTCCTTATAGATGTCAGGATTATTATGCCCCCGCATCTCCCAAAACTGGAGTATGGCAATTTTTTTTAAGATTTTATTTATTTATTTGATGGAGAGCGAGATTACAAATAGGCAGAGAGGCAGGCAGAGAGAGAGGGGGAAGCAGGCTCCCTGCTGAGCGGAGAGCCCGATGCGGATTCGGGGCTCGATCCCAGGACCCTGAGATCATGACCTGAGCTCAAAGCAGAGGCTTTAACCCACTGAGCCACTCAGGTGCCCCAGTATGGCAATTTTTAATCCCACATCCCCTTTGTTCTCTGCAGTTTGGCTGTAGCTAATTCCTCATGCTAGGTCCTTCACGTTCTCCACAACTGTTCTCTTTGTACATCCACAGCTGCTTCCCTGAAGGGGGAATGAGGTCTGCCTAAGTGTCATGCACAGTATTTAGCAAAGCACGTGGGTAATTCCTAAGTTGCATTGTTTTGCAGTGACCCCAGAGTCTGAGAATCCTGATAAACATTGGTCATCTGGTCCCTCACTAAACAAACCCTCTTCTCCTTTTCCTTTGCTACATAATGCTCTGGATGTTTGATTCTCCTCCCCTTCTTTCCTAATTATTTTAACTTGGAACGTGGCTTTTAAAATATACCTCCTGGCTTCTCAAACTTTCTGTATTAATTTTCCACTAAGTCCTGTATCTTGAAGACAGCACATCACTCTTTCCCTCACTAAGACTTTGCTGACATCTTCTTTCTGTCCTTCACTCTGAAGTTTGCTCTGTAAGGTACTTCTGGTTCCAATGCTTAATGCCAAGCTGCTTGGAAATCATTTTTGAAAACTTACCATTTTGCTGAAAATGTATTTCTTTGTGAAGTTTCCAGTGACAGATGGTCCATTTCAATTTTGTTCTGCCCATGGAAAATCCCTATAGTGGTAGAAAAGAAACACGTACCTTTGTAAGGTGCTCTTTTGGTGGGCTTAGGGCTTGGCTTCTTTGCTTGTCTTCTCTTGCTGGAGGTACTTTAGACAACCACAGTGTCCTGTGGAACTGTGCTTCTCATAGCGCTTTGCCCACTGTCAGCACCGTGAGTTAAAATGTGATAGTGAAGTGGGAGTTTTTCAAGTTCCAGGTAGCTTAGGGAGTGTGGAGTCCATCATGCCTGCTGAACATCCAATTGGAACATGTGTGTGTGTGTGTGTGTGTGTGTGTGTGTGGCTTTCAATGTTCTGAGATGGATGACGTTTTACCAGGGGTAGGTTTCATGATTTAGATAGACTCACACCTACTTGCTCTAAGATCTTTTGCTCAAGTTGTGTTGGAAATCTCGGAAGGATGATTTTCAATAGAAAATCATGGTACCTCAGGTTTGGCCATTTGAGAAAAGCTCACATGATGTATTTTCACATTTTCTTTAGCAGTAGGACAGCTACAAATTCATTTACACAATTTGTTGGGAAACTGCAGAAATTCTTTAAATTTTGTTTCTAAAAGAAGCGAGAGCTAGAGATAGTAAGTAGGAGCAGGAGGAAAAAAATAAATGTACTTCCTTTGAGAAGATTAAACCCTCCATATCAGCAGCGGGACTCAGAGTGGACAGAAACCAGCTTGCAGAAAGGAGCACCATGTTTATTTTCAATTTGCCACTGTTCCTTTTTCCACCTGGAAGACCGTCCCATCATCATTAGAGCAGATAAAATCCAATTGTTTGTGACTAGAGAGCCCACGTAAATATTTCCAGGGTACACAGTTTTCTTGAGGCCTTTATGAGAGTGAATATAAATGGCGTAACCATTCTCTTTTCTTCTAGAGTTTTACAAATGGGCTCTGGGAAAAGTTGAGCCACATATGAAGGAAGTGGCCTTGAGGAAGGGGCAGGTACCTGTCACTAGGGATCCCGTTGCTGCTATGGCTTCTGTCTCTCATCTCTTCCATGGGGAATCTCCCCAGGGGGTTGGCCCAGCTGCCATTGTCCTCCTGATTCCTTGCTTCCTCTTTCGTCTTCAGCGGGTTCGTGTACTTGTTTCTGGGGTTTCTTGGTCTCTTACATGGTTTTTGGAGACTCTGTGTACTCCTCTGAAACTCCATGGCAAAAGATGTGTGTGTGTGTGTGTGTGTGTGTGAATGTGTGTGTGTGTGTGTGTGTGTGTGTGTGTGTGTGTGTAGTCTTCTGGGGAAGAGGCTCAAATATTTTTATCATGTTTTCAAAGGATTCTGGGACCCAAGGAGGGTTAATTAAGTATTACTTCTTTTTAAACCTGTCAGTTTGGTTTCTCTCAATGAAATTAGATTAATACTTCATATAGCCTAATAATACCGATATGGGTTGCAAACTCAAAAGGCCTCAGCATCCAGGCAGCCAAAGCCAAGGGCTAAAGAAGAGGGTAAGCAAGACAGTAGGGAGTGGTGAGGCCTGAGGTCACTTGGAGAGAGGCGGCCAACTATAAAGGCATCCCAGTTCAATTTAAGACATTTATGTTCTACAAAATGAGGGTCGCTGGGGGGGAGGGAGTGTGAGAGGGGTGGGGTGACTGGGTGATGGACATTGGGGAGGGTATGTCTATGGTGAGTGCTGTGAATTGTGTAAGACTGATGAATCACAGACCTGTACCCCTGAAACAAATAATACATTATATGTTAATTAAAAATTTAAAAAAAGACATTTGTGTTCTACTCAACAAATAAAACTCAATGGCTGGCTGGCTACAGTCTATGGGCACTGGACTGTTTATGATAACTTTTAGGCTGTATGATAACTTCTGCTTGTCAAGAGCAAGAAAGAGAAATTGCTGTCTTATTTTTATTTTCTGTTCATCTGTTAGAAATGAGGGTACAATGACAGGTAGATGGTCACAGATTTGGTGATGGCCGACATCCTCAAACAGTGTGTTGACATGATTTACGAGGATGAGGTCCCCTCAGAGTACTTTGTTGAATCTAGAACAGAGCAGAGAATTGCTGGCATGGACGATTAGCTGGGCTGGCATATCTGGCCTGGACCTGCCTCCCCAGCTTCCTGAGGGGACTCTTCTCATCTTTCACCGAGCTCCAGACTTTCCTTCTCCCCACCTGCACCTGGACTTTTTCTTGTCAGAGTATTTGTTTATGTTCTTTTCCTCACCTGATAACCCTTTCACCTCACTCTCCTGGCTGACTGCTGTTCATCCCCAAGGATGATTCCAGCTTCCAGGTGAGACTTTTCTGTCTTGGGTTGTAGAGTATCACAGTCTTAATTTTGCAGCATGTACAATATAAATACAGTTAGTATGTTTTTAAAAGTATTGCTTTGCTCTCTAGACTGCAAGATCCCTGAGTGCAGGGATCATGGAAATCATTTGAGTGCTGTACCTCCCAGCATAGTGCCTGGCATGCAGTAGCTACTCAGGACACATTCCTGCGTGGATGACTCAATGAGTGAATGTGAGTATCAATGAGTAGGGCTGAATAGGGACCTGGGGGATCAGCTGACCTCTTGAACGGGGACTTGGAGAGGGTGAACCCTTGGCGTGGGCACCATATCTCAAGGTCTGATGCTCAATTTTGTAGGTCCCTAAACGTGAGGAGTGTATCTGTGACAACTCAGTGATTGATTGACCACAGGAGGAGACCAAGGTTTAAACCAGATTGCTGATTTCTGAATTAATAAAATGATGCCTGGTACGTGGTCAGAATGTGTAGGTCAGCCCACTCAGTGTCTTTCCTCATTAGACATGGGTCAGCATGGAGGACAGTGGTCACTGGGAGAGTTCTGAAAGAACATGGAAGAGGAGTGAGGCTCATTGTAGACCAGTGGTGCCACTATGCAAGGACCATAGTGGCCACAGCAATGGAAAGGTTCATAAATGGGGATGTCCTTCCTTTAACAGAATTAGAAAGAGCCTGACAAGTTATTTTTCTTCTGGTTGGCCTTTTATCTATATGCTGACTACAGTCTAATGAGTACTGTTGTCTTTCCTCAGAAAAAATAAAAAAGGACACTGGCATTCAACAAATGCTAAGCAGCCATGTATGTTATCAAGCCTTTATTTGATGGCTAGAGCTGCCCTTTCTGCTTTTGACCTAGTAGACACAGTGACTTTTAAAGTGATTTCTGCAGATGGCTGATCTAATCTAATGTGAATTGATTTCAATAAACTCTCAGAGGGTGAATTTACCTTGAACTGCTGATTCTTATCCTTGTGTAGTAAGTAACTTACTAACGATTACTAAACAATTGTTGACTGAAGACACACTGTTTGAAAGACACTTTGCTATTATGACTTGCTATTTACAACATTCCTAGGTAAAGGAGGATGGAGAAATACAAGCTGTGTATTATTTAATTTTGGCTTGTTTAAGTTATTTTGAGATAGATTTTGTAGTAGATATAAAAACACATGCAAAGAAGTAATAGCTCATAATAGAAGAGATACAGATAGAATAAGTGTTCGAGGAAGCAAATATATGTTCTTTTAAAACTGATACAGTACTAGCCATCAACTTCTCATATAGCTACTGTTAAAGAATATTCCCTTACTCTTTAGCTCACTTAAAAAGATTCTGGATTTATTTATTTATTTGCTTCTAGGATTAGAAAACAGCATAAAATTGATATCCCTTAGAGCAACCTTATTGATTTTCTGTCTGAGACCCCACTTGTGCAACCAAAATACTGCTGTGTTCACCATGATGATGAGAGTGGAAGTATCATTCATACTGAGAATCTTGGAAAATGCAATTATGGGAGAAATTGGTACATGTGGATACTTTTCTCCTTGCTAAACTCTGACTTAGAGGATAAGAGCATGATCCTCAAAGCAGAGGAGTGTGACCATATTATGCTATTTATACGCATTGGCGAGGCTCTAATAGATGTTCAGTCTCTTGCTGCAAGGACAGTGGCTCCACAAAGTGGGTGGAGACTACAGCTCACAAATTTGCTGTGTAAGACAATGCGAAGCAGACCTGCTGCTTGTAGGTAACAGCCTTTTGCTATCACATAGTGAAAGGGTTAATGGATATTGGACAGGCATAACCAGTAACTATTTGATGTAGTTCTCCTGCTACATTTCATGTCCCTTTTCATCTGTCATATCATGCCAGGATAAAAAATTGACAAGTCAAAATCCAATTGACTTGTTTCTACAAATGGCTAACTGTCTGATTTTGTTAATTAGCAGCCAGCAGAATAATGTCCCCCTCCAAGATATCAAGTCTTAATCCCTTCAAGTTGTAAATATTATATTGTTTGCAAAAAGCATATTTTGCAGATGTGACTAAATTAAAGGTTTTGAGATGGGGTGGTCCTGGATAATCCAGACGACCCCTGACAGCCATGACATATGTCCTTCCAAGGAAGACACAGAGGAGAGTCGACACACATAGGGGACAAGGCGGCGTGAAGATGGAGTAAAGAATCGGAAGTGTTGTTGTCCTTGAAGACTGGGATGATGTGGCCATAAGCCTAACAATATGGCAACCACTAGAAATCAGAAGACACAGGGGATGGATTTTCCCTCTGCAGTTGTCTAGCTCAGTGATGCTGATTTAGGACTTTTGGCCTCCAGAACTGTGAGTGAGCACATTTGTGTCATTTAAAATTACTTAAGACCACATGTGGTAATTTGTTACCCATACAATTAGGATTCAACATACTAAATGCTTTGGCATTGGTGATCTTAAAAATGTGTCATGAGTTAATGAGGCAGGAGAATTGGGGTTCCATTTTCTGCTCTGCTACTAAGAACTAGCTTACTTCCTGCCTCTCATCATCTGTTTTTCCGATAAGAGGGCACAAAGTCAGACAAGTTAAAAGTCTTGCCATAATCTTTTTTAGGGTCAGAATTTTTTTCCCCAAAGAGGCATTTGTTGTATTATTCACAAGATGTTTTCCTATGTACATTTCTTCTTTAAGATGTTATTTTCTTGGCTTTTCCTGACACCATGATGGCTTGCTCGTTCCATATTCCTTGACAAAATATTCAGTTCTAGTATATTTGCTGCCGAAGCGAACACATCACAATATTTAATTCTGATTTTATGTCTGTTTAACCAAAAGAACTGTACAATCTACAGAAAACTAGAAATAGAACTATGAGAATTAAAGTACCATGGAGGATTGCCCCGATCATTTTCACAAAAACGTGGGATCAACATGCTCTGGAGTTGTTTCAGTGGTCTGTTTGGAGATACATCCTCTCACACACCCATCACTTAAAATAGGAATGTGAATTTCAACTTCCAAAAGGCAATTTTTATTTCTCACAAAGGTAGGAAACAGAGAAGTATGAAAAACACACACACACAAAGAGAAAAAAATAGGGTACACAGAGTAAATCCCTTCAAGGAACTTGTATTTCTTACTTAAGATGAGGTATAGTAGACAATGAAAGTGCCAGATTGTCATAGCAAATCCTTTAAAACTTCCTATTTCCCCATGGTTCCTCAGTACTGGCTCACATAATAGTTCTGGGGAGGCTATAAAATCAACTTCCATTCTGATAATACAGAATTGTTACATTTTTATGACTCTATAGCTGACAATAAAAGGAGAAATGATAACAATTTTCAAAAATGGAGGTAAACCTGGTGAGCACTATACGGACAGGTATAGTCCATACATGTTGGCAATTAGCAATATGGAAATAGTATTTACAGAATTATGTGTTATACAAAATACAACTTTAAGTTGGCTATTGACTTCCTTTCAAGTATTCTTGACTTTTAGATTGAAGTTCTTACATATTACATGGCTTCTAGCTACCCAACGTGGTTGCTGGGTTTGGGGGGACATATTTTTAGTTCTTATAAAAATAAGTATGAGGACATATTTTAGTGATGATTTCATCATTAAATTACACATTAGCTCGTCGATAATGTTAAGCCTCTTTGAAGACAGTTGGCATAATAATCATTACAAGATGGTAACATGTGCTTTTATAACAAGCGAAATGTGCCACTGTGGTGAAATGTCTGTTGGTAGACATACCTAGGGTTCATATTTCTGGATTACAAGTGATTCATCATTGACTCTCTGAGGAAACATTATATTCCATCATCACATCCCAGTGGAATAACTAAATACAATTGCATTTTAGAAAATTTATTTAAATGTCTGTTTTTAATAGGATGTTATAATATGTAGTGTTGGTTTTGATATTATCATTAATTCAGAGCTTGCTTATTTTGAATTTGTGGCAATGGTCAGGCTAACAGGGATTAAGAAGCTAGTATATATTATTTTTAATTTTCTAATACTATAGCATGCCCCTAAACCTTTCCAAATATTTTAAATTTCCAGTCATTCAATTAATTGGTGCTTAAATATTAAATGACTTTGAATGGCCTTTGTACAGGGCTCATTCATTCAACTGAGTCTAAGCTTCTATCCTGAATATGGGTTATTTTATACTCTATTACTCTCCAGCTGAATTTGGCTTACTATACTATATCTTCATTAAATACCATATATCTGCAAAGCAGACAGCAAAATACTTATATAACAATGAAAGACATTAAAAATGGATTAAAGTTCATGAAATCACTACTCATTTCCGCTTGAGTTGCTTTATGAAGATTATCTAATACAAGAAAAATCCACTTACTAAAAATTCCTCATTCTGAAGTTATACATATATGCATGAGCTCATCAAATGATCTTGAGTCTCAGATATTAGACCAGTGTTTAGATTTCCATTTCATATATTGATAGATGCAATATGCTGTTGCTGCAATATTATCCCATCTATCAATAATACTGCTAATGGTGGAGAATTATTTGTAAGTTAAACTATATTATAAAATAAAGTTTTCTCCATCATTGTTTTCCCATCAAGACTAGTATTAAAAAAAAAGTCCAAGTAAACATTTCAATGAAACAACATGTGGTGATAGTTCAAACCATAGATGAAAATTAAAAATTAAAGTGAATTCTTCTAAAATATAATAAAGACAAAATCCTTGTCCTGAGAATTGGAGGGTAACATGATCTCAGATACTTGGAATAAATTGGTCTTACCAAAGACAGAGAAGTGATAAGTTCTTAGAAGAAAAGAAACAGGATGGTGACCAAAGTATATAGATTTGTAAGGTTATTTAGAAATAAGATGAAAGGAGTGTTTGGGGCTGTGGTGAAATAAATATGTCATTAGTCATTTCCGTGTATAGCTTAGATTGCTCAGTTTTATGAGACAATTGGGATAGGTTGTTTCAAGATTTCAGAGCAACTGAAAGGAATTAACTGAGGGCATAATATATCTCTGAGTTTCATGTTAGTGGGCCTTTGGACAGAGAATGTAGCATATTAGTTTCATTGCCTTACTGATCCTGATTGATTGGTGGGTGTAGAATCTCATGAAGGTATGTGGCTAACAGATGTTATTCAAGCTGTCGGTGGCATCAGGCACAGATGGCCTGGATATGTAGCTTGCCAACAAGACAATAGATGGACTTTGTCTCAAAGACTCTATTCTTGTTGACTAGGGAAGTACAGTTAGCCAATGCATGTCTGAAACCATCCAAAATAAATACTTGAAGTTTAACATTGGAGTTAAGAATTAAATTCAACAAGTGTTGCCTGAGCACCTGCTAAGGGTTTTAGGCATTGTGCATGGCATATTTTCAAGCTTTTTTATGGTTTATAGGCATGTGTGCAAGTAACTATAATGCAGTACAGAATACAGGGTCTGCCATAAACATAAGGACAAAATTTGTCTGGAAAGGGAAAATGTTATGGGCAGGCTTTATGGAGGAGGAAAAATCTGATGGGGGCCTCGAGCTGTGGTGGCATTTATGGAGCAACTCTAGTGACCACATGTTAGAGGAGAGGACCTGGGGAAATGAAACAGAGGCAGGAATGGTGAAGTGTGTTCAAACTGGTCCCTGAATTGCATAGATAGCTTTTGAATAAAGAAGAGCATCAAATAGATAAAAGGGTATTTGTCCCAGATTATGGAAACTATTTAATGCAATTCTAAAAATTTTGCTATATACATAGAGAAAATGCATCAGAGATTTTTGAGCAGGAAAGTAATGTAATTAGTGTGGTATCTTAGAGAGATATTTGTGTGGCAATGTGGAGGAGGTTTGAAGAAAGCAGACTGGAGGCAGAGATACTACATGTAAGACTGTAAAACTGTTGTACTGGCTTAGGGTGGCAACAATGAAGGCATGAGTTTGGATAGTGGTCTTGGAAAAATTTCTTTAAAAAGAGGGTCATAATAAACTCCTAGAAACATATGACCTACCAAGACTGAACCAGGAAGAAATGGAAAATTTGAGCAGACTTATTGTCAGCAATGAAATTGCATCAGTAATCAAAAACTCCCCAATCACCAAAAGTCCATTACCAGATGGCTTCATAGCTTAGTTCTACTAAACACACACTTATTGATTGATTGATTGATTTTAAGAGAGAGTGAGCGAGCACAAGTAGGGGGGCAGAGGGAGAGGGAGAGAAAGAATCTTAAGCAGAGTCCACATTCAGCATTGAGCCCAACATGGGATTCGATCTCACAACCCTGAGATCAGGACCTGAGCTGAAGTCAAGGGTCAGATGCTTAACCAGCTGAGCCACCCAGGCACCCCTGTACCAAACATTTAAAGAAAAGTTACTACCTATTCTTCTCAAACTATTCCAAAAAATGAAAGAGAAAGTTTAGTTTTCAAATTCATTCTATGATGCCAGTATCATCCTGATACCAAAACCAATGAAAACACCACAAGAAAAGAGAATTACAGGCCAATATCTCTGATGAACATATATATTCAAAAATTCTCCACAAAATACTAGCAAACCAAATCCAACAATACATTAAAAAAAATCATATACCACCAAAGTAGGATTTATTCCTGGGGTGTAAGTATGGTTCACTATTCACAAACTAATCAGTGTGATACTTCTCATCAATATGAGAAAGAGTAAAAACCATATGATCATTTCAGCAGATACAGAGAAAGCATCTGATCAAGTACAACATCCATTCATAATTAAAAAAAAAACAACACAACAAAGTAGGTCTAGAGAGAACATACCTCAGTATAATAAAGACCTTACATGAAAAACCCACAGCTAACATCATACTCAATGGTGAAAAACTGAGAGCTTTTTCTCTAAGGTCAGGAACAAGACAAGGATGTCCACTCTCATGCTTTTATTCAGCGTAGTACTGGAAATCCTAGCCCTAGCAATCAGACAACAAAAAGAAATAAAAGCTGTCCAAATTGGCAAGGAAGAAGCAAACATTTCAATATTTGCAGATGACATGATACTTTGCATAGAAAACCCTAAAGATGCCAGCAAAAAACTGCTAGAACTGATAAATCGATTCAGTAAAGTCACAGTATAAAAAATTAATCCATGTACAGAAATCTGCTGTATTCCTATACATGAACAATGAAGCAACAGAAAGGGAAATTAAGAAAAGAATCCCATTTACAATTGCACCAAATAAGAAGATGCCAAAAAATTAACCTAAAAAAGAGGTGAAAGACCTGTACTCTGAACACTATAAAACACTGATGAAGGAAATTAAAGATGACGCAAAGAAATGGAAAGACATTCCATGCTCATGGATTAGAAGAACAAATATTATGAAAATATCTGTATTACCCAAAGTAATTACACATTTAATGCAATTCCTACCAAAATACCAACAGCATTTTTCATAGAGCTAGAACAAATAATCCTAAAGTTTGTATAGAACCACAAAAGACCATGAATAGTCAAAGAAATCTTAAAAAAGAAAATCAAAACTGGAGGAATCACAATTCCAGACTTCAAGTTATATTACGAAGCTGTAGTAATCAAAATAGTATGGTACTAGCATAAAAATAGACAGAACAGAAAATCCAGAAATGAACCCATGATTACACAGTCAATTACTCTTTGACAAAGGAGGGGAAAAAATACAATACAGTTGCTTCAACAAATGGTTTTGGGAAGATTGGACAGCTGTGTGCAAAAGAAATGAAACTGGACCACTTTCTTACACCATGCACAAAAATACACTCACAATGGATGAAACACCTAAATGTGAGAACTGAAACCATAAAAATCCTATGAGAGAGCATAGACAGTAATTTCTCAGACATTGGCCATAGAAATATTTTTCTAGATATGTCTCCTGAGGCAAGAGAAATAAGCAAAAATAAACTATTGGGACAAGATGAAAAGCTTCTGCACAGCAAAGGAAACAGTAAATAAAAGGAAAAGGCAAGCTGTGGAATGGGAGAAGATATTTGCAAATGACATATCCAGTAAAGGGTTAGTATCAAAAATATATAAAAATTGATACAACTCAACGCCCAAAAAACAAATAATACATTTGAAAAATAGAAGATATGAACAGACATTTCTCCAAAGAAGACCTACTGATGGCCAATAAACACTTGAAAAGATGCTCAACATCCCTTACCACGAGGGGAATGCAAATCAAAACTACAATGAGATAACACCTCATACCTATCAGAATGACTAAAATCAACACCACAAGAAACAACCCTTGTTGGTGAGGATGTGGAGAAAGGGGAACCCTTTTACACCGTTGGTGGGAATGCAAACTGGTGCATCCACTCTGGCAAACAGCATGGAGTTTCCTCAAAAAGTTGAAAATAGAACTATCCTACGATCCAGTGATCCCATTACTGGGTATTTACCAGAGAATATGAAAACACTAATTTGAAAGGATAAATGCACTCATGTTTATGGCAGCACTATTTACAAGAGCCAAACTATGGAAGCAGCCTCAGTGTCCATTAACTCTGATGAATGGATAAAGAAGATGTGGTACGTATTTGTACAATGGGGTATTCTTGAGCCATAAAAAAGAATGAAATCTTGCCAATTGCAATGACATGGATGGAGCTAGAGAGTATAGTGCTAAGCGAAATAAGTCAGAGAAAGACAAATACCATATGATTTTATTCATTTGTGGAATTTAAGAAACAAACAAACAAACAAAAAAAATGAGCAATGGGAAAAAAAGAGAGACACACCAAGAACCAGACTCTTAACCACAGAAAATACACTGATGGTTACCAGAGGGGAGGTGGGGGGTGGGGATGAAGGAGTGTACCTGTCATGATGAGCACCCAGTGATGTATGGAAGTACTGAATCACTATATGGGACACCTGGAACTAATATTACACTGTATGTTAACTATACTGCAATTAAAATGAAAGTTTAAAAAAGGAGATCATAGGACACCTGGGTGGCTCAGTTGGTGAAGCATCTGCTTTTAGCTCAGGTCATGATCCTGGGATCCTGAGATTGAGCTCCGAGTCGGGCTCCTGGCTCATGGAGTCTGCTTCTCCCTCTCCCCCTCCCTCCACCTGTGCTCTCTCTCTCTCTCTCAAATAAATAAATAAATAAATAAATAAATAAATAAATAAATAAATATGTCTTAAGAAAGGGAGGGATCGTAAGTAAAAGCCATTTACTCTGACTAAGCAGTCAAAAATGTTAACTCAGGAGGTACTGAAGCAAAGCAAAAAATGTCCATTTTTTTTTTTGCACACATACCTGTTCAATAAGAAAAGCTTAACTAAGCTTAACATATTTATAGGAAAGGCAAGTATTATGGGGAGGAGAACTGGTCATATAAAGACATATTTAAAATTTAGGGTCCTTTGATTTGAAAATGTGATAGAGGATATTAAACCTTATATCTGCAGTTTTTTATAATTGCTAGAATTTCTGAGATGTACAACCATGTGGTAGTCCTTGAAGGGTGGAAAATATAATCCCAGGAAACACTGATGGGAAGTCTTCTTGTTGAAGGGACGGTAAATGTATGGAGCTCGTTTTCTTGGGTTGTCATGCCCTTTGGGATGCTTTTCCTCTCTCACTTCCCTTCCGCAGGTCTGCAAAGCAAGGGCGTTGTTAGGTAGATCACATTATTGTGCATAGGGGATGAGGAGATTCCTAAAAGGCAGGTGTTGGGGGTTTGGGATCTTGAAGATAAGGAAGGTTGGGGTGGCTTCTCTGGACATGGGGCCACAGGAAGAAGGTGGGGGAGAAGGGGAGGGGGAAGGAGAGGGAGAGTTGTGTTCAAGGGGTTGAGATTTCTGTACTTCAGTGTTGAGAGAATCCATTTAAGGATACATGGACTGAACAACTCAGCTATTTGTCCAGAATGCCAGAGAAGTTCTGTATTTCTTCTTTGGACAGGAATGTGAGGGTCCTAAGTGCAAGAACATGAACTACTGTTTTGTTTCCCCAAATCAGGTCTATTAAGACTCGATTCCAGTGTCAGTGCCCTGGGATGTGTTCCTATACGTTATTACCTTTTTTAAAAAATTGATTGGAGTATAGGCAGTAGACCACTTATAACTGTCCTATTGAACTTTCATTAGCAATGCATGTGTGGCTTGCTAGCAATGTGAACCTGTACAAGTTACTTACACTTTGTGATTCAGTTTATTAGCTATAAAATGGGGACAATATTACCCATGTTAGCGTGTTATTAGAGTATTAATGAGACAATCCCTGTAAAGTCCTTACCTCAGTGCCTGCCACTAAATAAGCTCTAAATAAATATTATTGACAAGTGGTTCTAGGGGTGGCATCAGCTCCATGGCTAGATAAGATGGCCCTTGTCCCTGTCTTCTCCTTAACAACAATTTAGCATCCCTCCACGGGCAAAAGTGCCTTTGTGGGAGCTGTGGGATCCAGCCCTGTAGGCAAGGGAAGTGCAGGAGCTTTGCCTCCTGTGTGCTGAGTAACTGGCAGACAGAACTTGGTCCTGCCTGTGGACTCTGTGGTGGCCAGTGAAATAGTTCCAGCCCTTCTTGACCATGGTCTGAGATCCCTTGGTGAACACTGTCTCAGAAAATCACCCACAGACAAGAAAGTCTTTGTGCAAGTCCACGTTTCCAGTGGAGATGTTCCAGCACACCACTGAACAAACAAATATGAGCTTGGACACACTGGAGAGGGTACAAGGGCCTGTTTGATGACCTACATCACCCCTTTCCCAAGGCAGCATAGCTCAGAGAGAATTTTGCTCCTGTCAATTCTCCCTCAGGGGCAGGTGAGAGCTTGTGAGTGAGCATCTGGCTTCCCCACCTATGCCAGACTCGGCCTAAGAGTCCCCCATCCTGAGCTACATGACTAGGGGGCGGGAGGATGCTGGGAGAGTGGCAGAGAGGACATTCAGAGGCCAACAAAGGGACTCGAATCCTACCTACTATACTGCAGACCCCATTAAGAAGCTCAGCCAAGAGCCTATAGAGACACTTTGTGCATGGATTCTCCCAACTGGCCCACAGACCGCCTCCACTTTGTGCCCCTCACCCAAACCCTCTCAGACCCCCGTCCTGTGGCCAGCTTCCTGTGCATGCTCCTGATGACAGCAGCAAGAATCAGTGAGCAGGCACAGCCAGCCAGCTTGAATCTGTGGGCCAGGGAGAGACCACACACTTGAGCTTCAGTGCCACTCTCTGGAAAGCAGAAGGGAGACCATCAGCCTGGTGTGTTGTAGGATCCAGAGAGGACATGCAAGCTTAAGAATTCTGCCACAAAAAGGAGAAAGGAGTGTGGAACAGGGATATCTATAGACGATCTGAGAAGACATATAAATGATCAATAGGTCATGAAAATGCGTTCAACATCACTCATCGTCAGGGAAATGCAAACTAAAACCATAGTGAGATATCAGCTCTTACCCATTAGAATGGCTTTTATCAGAAAGACAAGGAGTCAGTGTTGGCCAAGATGTGGAGAAAAGGGACTTCATGCACTGTTGGTGGGATTGTAAGCTGGTGCAGCCACCATGGAAAACAATGTAGAGGTTCCTCAAAAAATTGAGAATAGAGCTACCATGTGATCCAGCAATCCCACTTTTGAGTATATATCCAAAGGATATAAAATGACTTTCTTGAAGAGGTATCTGCACTCTCATGTTTATGGCAACATTATTCACAACCTGAGTTGTTCTGTATCTTCTTTTTATCTATCTATCCATCTATCTAGATATAGATATATATAGATATTCCACCATATATATATATGAATATGAATATTATTCAGCCACGAGAGAGAAGGAAATCTTGCCATTTGTGACAACATAGGTGGACCCTGACAGCATTGTGCCAAGTGAAATAATTCAGACAGAGGAAGGCAAATACTATATGATCTCACTTATACATAGAATCTAAGAAAAGCTAAACTAATGGGAATGGGAACTAGAATTGTGGTGACTATGAGCTGAGCAGAGGGAAATGGGGAGATGCTGGTCAGAGGGTACAGACTTCCAGTTGTAAGATGCATAAGTTCTGGGGATCTGATAAACAGTATGGTGATTGTAATCAACGAGACCCTACCATACACTTGAAAGTTGCTAAGAGAGTAGATCTTAGTTCTTACCACCAAAAAGAAAAGGAAGTCCAGTGAAAACATGGTGGTATTAACTAACACTAATGCGGGAATCGTTTTGCAATATATATGTCTATCAAAGCATCGCACTATACATCTTACACTCACACAGTGTTATAGGTCCGTTATATCTCAATAAAGCCAGAAAAGAAACACATCCATAATTGTTATCTGCCATAACTCTAATTATCATCTGTGTTTTTCATGACAAGATCAGGGACAAAATCAAATTCATTTGTTAGCATAATTGTTTGAACCCTGGAGTCAGAAAACAAATGTTTCTTAAGGATCAGTTGCACACACCTAGATAATATATTAAGCATTTTAGCAGCAAAGTACCTTGCTGCTCACTTTCTCAGCTGAGTGCTTGGCCAGGGGCAGATGTAACACAGAGTATTTTAGAGTATTTTAGCCAGAGATATTTAATACATGATCATCTCTATTGACTTTGGAATTAAAGATTCTACTGAGTCATCACACAAAGGCTGTCATGGTCATGTGCACTGGAAAAAGAAGGTGGAAAAAGGAAAGAAATAACCTAAGCTGTATTCAAAGAATAGGATGCATTCTTTTATAATATCCACACTATAGTGTGCTTATCATTTGAATGTGAATTTAGAGCCGATGTCCTTGTATGCTGTTTGTTCGAATTTTAAGGGAAAGGATACTATTCTCCAGTGTGTCATGAAATGGCATCACGTTTCCCACCCACCAGCTGGTGTTGATTGAATAGTCAAAAATGTTCAGGTGCAACCTCTTGAAAATGAGGCAGAAGTGAAGACATTAGGCTCTTTGTTATTAGAGAAGTTGAAGAAAAATAAACTTGTTTTTCTAGTGGCATGTAACTTCGAGGATTTCTGGTGCACTATTAAAAAAGCCAATAATGTTAAAACTGTAGGCAATATTAAGGGCTTTAAGAATTGTCACATTGGCCAGTCAAGGGAAACCAGAATATAGTACATTCTACCATTAATGGCATAATGAATTCAGAACTGTTCTTTGCAATTTCCCCCAAACTCAGATGGTGATACTATTTTCTATTTCATATTATTTCATTATGGATTAGTTGGAAAGGCTCTTCTTTACAAATTTCTCTTAAATTTATTCTCTTCTCTCCATGCTTGCTTTTACCATTCAAGCTACGTTTTTTTTCAAGTTTGAAATATTTGACTGTTCTTCCACTTCCAATGTGACGTGGATGATTCTTCTCACAGTTTCTGTCACAAAAATATCATAGGCTCAGAAACAGTGCACATTTGTTTCTCATGGTTCTGGAGGCTGGGGTGTCCAAGGTCAAGGTGCAGGCAGATTCGGTATCTGGTGAGAGCTTTCTGCCTCATAGACAGGTGTCTTCTCACCGAGTCCTCACAGTGTGGAAGGGGAGGGAGCTCTGTGAGGCACTAATCCATCCCATCATGAGGGCCACGCCCTCATAACCTGATCACCTCCCCAACCCTCACCTCCTGACACCAGCGCAGTAAGGGGTAGGCATCAACACATGGATCCGGGGTGGGGAATGGGGCACAGACATTCAGTCTGCAGCCCTGTTGTGCGGCTAATGTCTTTCCAAGGCTACCACTGTTGTGTCACATTCCTGCTCAAGAATCCTCCCTTTTTTGGGTTCTACCTCATCCAGTAAGTTACCGTTCACATTTTTAGGCTCAGAAATCCAATTCCATCCCATGCATCTTATGTAATTTCTACCCCTCACCAGTTTTATTATCATTCACCAGGGAGCCCCGCCTTGCAGACGCCCCCTCCCCTCTCTGGACCATGCCCCATCTCTCCTTTTGGCTTTGATGATGCCGTCAGCTCTGTCCCCACTCGGCCCTCAGCCACCTCCACCAGCTAGGTCTACTCCATGCTTCAAGGCCTTCTTGTTGCAAGCTTGGCCATGACCTACAAACCGGGATCAGCCCTCCCATTTGACAAAAAGGAGAAGTGTGTTTTCAAGACATTGACCCCACACTCCACTCTGGCCTACCCATTTCTTCTTCAGAATTTGCATATTCTTCCTTGTACCTTCCAAAGCAGCACTTATTTCGTTTTTTATTTTTAAAAAAATGGTCCCTGCCGGCAACTCGATTTGCATAAATTGGTGTGACAGATGCAGTTTCTATAGCTGTGTGGCCGCCCCGGAGTGATTCTCGCCAGGCAATTCCTATAGGCCTGGCTCCTGGCCAGCATCCGAAGAAGCATAATGAACGGATAAAAATAGAAGCGGATTGCAGAAGATGACGATGAGCACACAGAATGGCCATTTCTCATGCATTTTGTGGGGGTGGGGCTAAGTGGTAGCAAGGTTCTGGCCAAGGATCAGTGTTGATTATATGGTAAAACTTGGAAACTTCTGAAGTACAGATTTTTTTCCTTGACATGAGCCAAAGGAAAGATGGTCGGGAGATTCAAAGAGCTATGCTTTCAAAGTTTAGGGCAAGAGAAAATTAGGGCATGCACCCCAGTGGGTGTGAATAAGGAATGAGTATTGACGTGCATTTTGTTGGAATGATTGTCTTTAAAACAAGTTGCTCGGGCACCTGGGTGGCTCAGTGGGTTAAAGCCTCTGCTTTCGGCTCAGGACATGATCTCAGCGTCCTGGGATCGAGGCCCACATCGGGCTCTCTGCTCAGCGGGGAGCCTGCTTCCTCCTCTCCCTGCCTCTCTGCCTACTTGTAATCTCTCTCTCTGTGTCAAATAAATAAATAAAATCTTTAAAAAAAAATAAATAAAACAAGTTGCTCACAAAAAGGAAGACATTTCATGGAGAGGGATCGTGGTTTAGAGGCCTCCGTTCTTGCGTTTGGTGGTGATTGCTTGCTGGCCAAGACACCCCTCTCTACCATTGAATGAAGCCTGTGGGATCATCCATTTTATAGTTGGGCAGACTGAGTTAGGATGCAGTGTGAAGCTGTTCAGGCTCTTGGTTTTGTCTCTGGAATGCAGGCCACCGATTGAGAGGGTTGAAGAGGTTCCAAGCTGGAGGCCAGGCGGAGAGGCCACCTGAGGCCCCACAGCCTCCTCTCACTCTGACGGGGCCTGCTTTGTTCCGAGCCATTAAACTCTTTCAGTTAGCTTTGGATCCTGTTTACAGCACACAATCGAATGCCCATCTGATGGTTTGACTCATAACCATCATTCAGTTTTCACACAGAATTAGCCAAGTTTTAAGCTAATTGAAAGAGAGCGCCTGCCCAAAAATGGTGCCTTTGATTTTTCAAGTTGAATTCTGGTTGTTCCAGCCATTTGGTGTTTTATTTATTCTATCTCAATCTCGAGTGTTTCCTTCTTCTAAACCAGGGCGTGTTGGATTGGAAGGATTCGTTGAATGCCTAGCCATCTTCTGAGAGCAGGGTCTGAAAGATAAACTGGGGCATATTACAAACTTTAAGATTTTCTTTGTGCAGAAATTGATCCAAATCGGGCAGCATCGAATCTAGCAGATAGAAAGGAGCTCCGAGGAGCTGTGCACAATGAAAGCCTTTATAGGCGGAAGGGAGCAGAGCAAGGAAGGCACCCCTGGCAGAAAGCAGGCTGGTTCTCACGAGGTCCCTGTCCTTCAGGGGACGGCCGGGGACCGTCCGGCAGATTATCTGACTAGTGCTGACCAGGGGGTTCCCCGTGGGCTGGTTTAAGCTTCCGCATTTGGGAGAGCCAAAGCTCTAATTAAGTGTCAGTTTGGTGGGACGCCTGGGTGGCTCAGTAGGTTAAGCGGCTGCCTTCAGCTCAGATCATGATCCCAGTGTCCTGGGATCAAGTCCCGCATCGGGCTCTCTGCTCAGCAGGGAGCCTGCTTCTCTCTCTGCCTCTGCCTGCTTGTGCTCTCTCGCTCTCTGTCAAATAAATAAATAAAGTATTAAAAAAAAAAAAGACATCTCACTTGCCCTCCCTGCAGGTGAGCAGAGTGTGATGCCAGAATAATTAAAAAGAAAAAAGTCTTAGTTTGGTGAGTTTGGTGAACGAACATAAGGCACTCATTTCGGGCCATTTGTCTTGTTTTTCACAATTCCCCCCTTTCGCTCAGCCTCTCAGCCTGACTGGGAGATGTGATCAAAGATCGGGGTGCTGGCACCACTCGCTCCCAGCTGCTACCCTGCGGTTCGTGCAGATTCTTGCAGAAGCTCTTTGTGCCACTCATGGCTCACAATGTCAGGTTCATGTGATTTAAGTCAGTCATTCTCTTTGCTCCTTGGCTGATGTTCTAGTTTTAGGGGGATTATTTACTTGGTGGTTAGTGGCTGTGAACATGCACATAAAGGTTTTGAGAGACTACAGTGCACGTGGGAACTATGATTATCATAAGCAGGGTGATTCCCCATGTCAGGAGTGCACTTCGAAGCCATGGTGCCGCTTTCTTAAGCCAACTGGTGTGTTCAGTGATCTTCCATAGCTGAGTCCCAACTTCTCCAGAAGTGTCCATCCAAGTGCAGCCGGGGGTGTTGGCCACAGCACAAGCATCTTCTTGCTCAGCTAAAAGGCAATCAAGTGCTCTCCTATTATCAGAATCAACTTTGGCCAGACTCTCGGGACTTTGGTTGGGCAGCTATTGCCTTAAGCAACAGGTTCTGCAGTGTCTTCAAGAGTTAAGGAGAGCTTCCTGATCCAGCCTCCTTTGCGCTTACTCCTAGCCAGCACAATAGGGGTCTGCCAAATTTTAAAGCATAAATGCCTTCTCATAATTTCCAGTGGAGTCTGTGGCTTGGGACTGGAAAGAAGACTGTCATGGAAGCCAGTAAAATGTAAAGGTCTGTAGCCTGCAAAAGGTGGTTTTATTCTGGTTCCTCTCTCGACCAGGCACCACGGATCTAGCACCGTGAGACCTGACTTTGGTAAGAATTCTCCCTGTATGCTGGCTTCTGCCAGTTTTCCCAGGTCCCCATCTGCAAGCTCTGGAGGGAGCGTCCCAGCAGGTGTCATCCAGGTCCCCAGAAACTGTAGAGGAGGAGAGAGACTCTTCCCTGTCCCCCTCACGGCGATGCATGGCTCACGCTGCTTTTTCGCCCTGGCACCTCCTAAATGGGTAAGGTTCTCTGTTGAAAGTTCTTCATTGTGGCCATTGGCAATTCACGTTTATCTTTGGTAAGATTAATCAGCTTGTTCAGCCTTAACACACAATTTTAGTCTGAGTCGGACCTGGTCCATTTCCAGTTCCAACCCGGTCCATTTCTAAGGAGCACCAAGCCTGGTTTCCAAGCTGGACCCGGTCCAGTTTTTAGGTCGGATGCAACCCGGAAAAAGAAACTCTCAAAGTCCGAACGTCCTAATGCAAACACCTTGGTCAGAGCAGGACCCCCGAGCACCTCCTGAGGCGGTGGGAAAGCATCGAGTGCGCCACTCCAGGTACCTTCCCGGGGTCGCTTGTCGCTCCTTCTGTGCTCTCTTCTGGCACCAGAGCTGTTAAAAGATAAACGGAGGCACACTGAACATTTTAAGAGTTTATTTGAGAACTTGATTAAAATCAGGCAGCCTCTAATCTGGCAGGTAGAAGGAAGATCCAAGGAGGGAGGAAAGGGGGACAAGGAAGCCATACCAGGTAAAAAAAACGGGGTTGCTTCTCACGAGGTCCCTCCCTCCACCCCTCCCTTTCTTTCTCTTTCTTTCTTTCTTTTTCTTCTGAAGTATTTTATTTTATTTTATTTTATTTTACTTTATTTTATTTTTTCAGTGATCCAAGATTCATTGTTTATGCACCACACCCAGTGCTCCATGCAATCTGTGCCCTCCTTAATACCCAACACCAGGCTCACCCATCCCCCCCCCTCCCTCTCCCCTCCCCTCCATAACCCTCAGTTTGTTTCTCAGAGTCCACAGTCTCTTATGGTTCATCTTCCCCTCTGATTTACCCCAATTCACTTTTCCTTCCCTTCCCCTAATGTCCTCCATGTTATTCCTTATGTTCCACAAGTAAGTAAAACCATATGATAATTGACTTTCTCTGCTTGACTTATTTCACTCAGCATCATCTCCTCCAGACCCGTCCATGTTGATACAAAAGTTGGGTATTCATCCTTTATGATGGCTGCATAATATTCCACTGTATATATGGACCACATATTATTTATCCATTCATCTTTTGAAGGGCATCTTGTCTCTTTCCACAGTTTGGCGATTGTGGACATTGCTGCTATGAACATTGGGGTACATATGTCCCTTCTTTTCACTGCATCTGTATCTTTGGGGTAAATACCCAGTAGTGCAATTGCAGGGTCATAGGGTCAAGGTCCCTTTCTTTTGGGTGACGGCAGGGGACCATCAGGCAGATTACCTTACTAGTGTTGACCAAGGAGGCTCCCGATGGGCCGATTTAAGGTTCCACTTCTGGGAGAGCCAGAGCTGTGCTTCAGTCTCAGTTTGGTGACATGGGGATGAGCCATAAGCAACCCCATTAGGGCCTGTGGTCTTGTTCTTAACAGGAGCTAGTGTTTGTATTTCTTTGTGGGGAAACCTGAAGTTGAAAACATGAACTGCTGCTCTAAAGTGGTGATCGAATGGTGCCGGTGCACAGAAGTCTAGAAGTAGGCCTGTGCCCTCACCATTTCGTTCTGGTTCTGTACCTTTCTCTGTTATCTGTGCAGGTGTGGTCTAGCAGAGGATCGAGAACACCCGGGTTCCTAGTCAGACCCTCCCTGGCCCCTAATCGCTGTGTGGCCAGGAGCAACTTAGCCCTTAGCACCTCAACTTTAGTACCTCCTAGGCTCATTATAGGGAATAAGTCAGGTGGTCCATGAGATTAAAATGTCTTCAGTGGGTAACCCTTAGAGAGGTGAGGCATTTGAGCCAGAGGCAAGAACCCTGAACAGTCAGGGGCCAGTTCCTTAGCACATTAGTGGTGACGCTCACTGAGCAAACGTTTTCTTCTCCATAGATTATCATCTTTCCATTTGGATAAAAAGTACATTTTCTAAAACAAAATATTGCCTTTCTCACCTTTTTTTTCATCCTTGTTTTCCTCCTTCCTCTTTCATTTATGTTTTGTGGGGAGTCTGTGTGAATACTTTTGGGTCCTCATAGGAAGACATGGATTCAAACAAAATAGGTTACAGTTTTCTTAAAATTTGGTAATTGTATTTATTTTTTTATTTCTAATTAATTTTTAAAAATTTTTAAAAGATTTCATTTATTTATTTGACAGAGAGAGAGAGAGAGAGAGATCACAAGCAGGCAGAGAGGCAGGCAGAGAGAGAGGAGGAAGCAGGCTCCCCGCTGAGCAGAGAGCCCGATGTGGGGTTCTATCCCAGGACCCTGAGATCATGACCTGAGCTGAAGGCAGAGGCTTAACCCACTGAGCCACCCAGGTGCCCCATTATTTTAAATTAATTTTTAACTTTAACATATTCTAAACATATGAAAAATAATACAACAGACATCTGATCTAGATTTTAGCAAATCGTTTGATTATATTTCCCTTGGATGCATTTATGAAAAGACACAAAAGAGTAGAGACCCCGAGAGTCACAGACCTACACCCCATTCCTGCCTTCTTTGTCCCCATGAACCATCCCTATGAAAGCGGTCTGTGTCCTTCCCATGCAGGATTTTGAATTCTGGTAACAAATGCACCTCTACAAAATGAAGTATTATTCTTTGTCTTGAAAGCTTATATTCATTCTTATTATACCTTCAGTTTGCTTTTTCTTAATATTAGACTCATTAAAATGTATGTATCTAGTTTATTATATTTACTATTCATCAGGATTCCATTTTATGACCATTCCAGGATTTATCACCTATTTCTTGATGGACCTTTAATGGCTATTTCCAGGTTTCTGCAACTGTAACAATTTTATGTGTCTACTGTAAATTTTCTTGTGTGTATCATGCTTATGATAATTTCCCCGGGCTATATGCCTTGGAGTGGAGGGGGTCGGGTGGTAGTGGCTTGGTGTTCCCACCTCCATCTGCTCATTAAAGTGTCCGCACCAATTCCCAGTCCTGCTGGGCAGTGTGCGAGCATAGCTTGGAAGCCCTCATCCTTGTCAACATGCAGTATTAATCAGCTTTGGAGTGTTGGTCAAACTTTTCACTGTGGTTTAATTTGTATTTCCTCAATTACCCATAATTTGGTACTCATAATTTTGACCATGTTTTCATACTTATACTGGAGATTCAGATTTCATCTTCCGTGAATTGCCTACTTTATCCTTTGTTCATGTTTTCTATTGTATTTTTTGCCTAAAAATATTTATAGGAATTTAAATAATCTCCGCACTCATCTTTTGTTAGTCACATGCATTTGGAGTATCTTCTCCCCATCTGCTTCACATTGTTTTGTGATGCTTATAATGTATTCCGTAATACATATTTTCTTTTTAATTTCAATGTGGCTAAAGTTTTTTCCCTTATGATTTGCTGTTTTGCTTTTGTGTCTTATTTAGGCATTCCTTTCCCACCTTGATATCATAAATATATTCTCCTATATTTTTATTCTAGAGGTTTTCTCCTTTAGATCTTTAATGATGTAGGTCTCATGTTGTGTGTGGTCTAAAAAAATCTGAGTTAAGGGGCATCTGTGTGGCTTAGTTGGTTAAGTGTCTGACTCTTGGTTTCTGCTCAGGTCATAATCTCAGGTTGTGAGGTTGAGCCCTGGGTTGGCTCATGCTCAGTGTTGAATCTGCTTGTCCCCCTCCTTCCCCCTCTGCTCCCTGCAAATAAAATAAAATTAAATAAGTAAATAACTAAATAAAATCTTTAAAAAAAAAAAGAAATCTGAATCAGAAAAGGTAATGCTAGCTTCTTCAGCAAATAAGCCCCCAAATCTCAGTGGCATATCCCAGTAAAAATGTATGTCTTCCAATAAGTCCAAAATAGGTTTTTCTGACTGGCGGGTGACCCTCCTGTCCGACTTGCTCGGTGACCCAGGCCTCTTCCGCACGTGGCCCTGCTGTTCTACAGGTGGTTTCTGGGTTGCCAGAGGAGTGCGAAGGCCCTGGTGATGTGCAGCCTGGTCTTCAGAGGATCTGGCCCGGAGGTGGCTGTGTTGATTCGGCCTGCCTTCCACTTGCTACTGTGCAGGCATTTCTGAATGCAAGGTTAGGCTGGGAAAGGTAGTTGGACTCTGTGCCCATGAAGAACAAAACCGAGAGAGAAGGAGGAGTTTGATAAACTACCACAGGTCTAATTACAATTTTTTCCTCCAAGAACCACAGCCAAATGTCCCACAACTTTTTAAAAATAACCTTGCTGAATTCTCCTGCCCCTCTGTTTACACACCAAGTTCCTATATGTATGTTCGGCTCATTTTGATGCTCTGGTTCCATTTGTCTGTCTGTCTCTAAACCTTACTGTTTTTATTAATGTAACTTTATAATTAATTTTGACAGCTGGAAGAATAATAATTCTCAGCTCACTTTTATTCTGGCTATGTACTTTGTTTACCGAGGGAATTACGAAACTATGAGTTCCAAAGCAATAATAATATACTTGCCTTGGTGAGGATTTTTTTTTTTTCTTTTTGAGTTTCTGCATGGTCTGTGTACATTCTTGGTACGAGCTGCTTTTTTCACATATCTTTGCCCCAGGCTGGAAGTGTTTCACCTCTAGAATGAATTTCATTTGTCTGTGAATTTTGTAGCTAACAACTATACTACTATTTGTTCAATTGCAAAAGGTGTCAAAGCTGCCTCTGGCAGTGCTTTATTATTATCTTTAAATGTAGACAGAGTGTCTTGAAATCCTTGGAAAGCAATCATTGTAGACAGCTTGGGGGTTCCTTCTTCTTAGAGTTTTCAACAATAACTGGAACCCATACCAAGGGCAAACCAAACAGTGACACCATGTCTCGAATAGAAATGATGATGGAGGCCGTCTTACCTAAGATAGTTGATCACAGGTGTCGGTCATCTGAATACAAAAATGTTTCCTAATTCATTTCTTTTGAATGTAAAAATAAATATAAACATTTTTGTGAAGAATAAGGTTTTTGTTTGTTCACAGATGGTGTGAGACCCACTTACTGTGGCAAACGCAGAGATTCGCAGCTGGGGGGGGGGTGTCTTCATATTTGGAGACAGGGGTGGAGGGATGCCCAGCAATGTGTGGGACGCGGGAGCATGCTGCGCACTCTGTCTTCTGTTTCCTCTTCTCTCTCCCGTCCTTCCCACTGAAAGTTAAATAGCTAAAGCAGAGAAAAGCAGACTAAATGTTCCCTCGTTACATTTATGTTTTCAGCTCACTCCCCATGACTACTTGGTAGGCTTCTCACCGTCTGCAGCCTCCAGGCTCTCTGCCCCACCCCTTGACAGCCCCCCATGTGCTCTGCTGCCTCCCCCAGGGCCCCGAGTTTAGGATTTGGGTTAGCTCCATGGGTTAAGGGAAACTGCATTGGGTGTCCTGACTGGGAACATGTGAGGCAGCAACGCTGCCCTGGTTAGGAGAGAGAGGACCCCGGGAGCCCGGGGTAGGTACACACCGGTCATCTGGCAGGTAGCCATCTGTGAGCTTGGTGCCAGCTGCTGGCTCTCTAGTGGGTAAGGTTGGTGCTCCTTTTATATATTTCATTTAAAAAAAAATAGACAAACAGCACTAGATGTTGGAGACGTTCCCCTCCGGTTTGCTCAATTATTAGTTGATACAAACGTGCATTTTCATAACTTAACAGCGATTCAGCAAACACCTACTACAAGTCAAGAGTTTGCTAAATGTTGTGGATTCAGTGTTGAATAATAATTCAGAATATTGAATAAAACAGATATGGTCCCTGCTGTGATGGAGCTTAAGATCTTATCAGGGCGAGAAGTCTTGATCTGTGAACATGTGCACAAACACACTGATAAGATTGTGAAGGAAAAAAGGAGAGTGCAGTGGGGGAGACAAGGCGGGGCAGAGGGAGCTTCGTCTTTTTAAGATTTTATTTATTTGTTTACTTGAGAGAGCAGGGAGGGAAGGTAGAAGCGGAGGGACAAGGACAAGTGGACTCCATCCTGAGAGCTGAGTGAAGAGCCCAACTCGGATCTTAATCCAAGACCCTGAGATCATGACCTGAGCTGAAATCAAGAGTCATATGCTCAACCAACTGAGCCACCCAGAGACCCCATTGGAGGGAACTTTCTGGAGGATAGAGCCCTGGCCAAAGGGCATGGGGTACGCAGAGGCTTTAGGGAGGGATGAAAGCATGGGACCTTTAAGCCACTGGAAGAGTCCATCTCGGTTCAAGGGTAGAGACTGGGGGAAAACCAGTTCCTAGTGAGACTGGACTTGTGATGAGAATCAGACCATGCAGGGCTTTTCTAAGAACCTGAGATTTGGTTCTTCTTGAGAGCAGCTGTAATGAGAACAGATTGGAGGGCACGGTAGCAGATGTGGTTGGATGGGTGCAGGGTGATGAGACAGGGTGGGGGCATGGCTTGAGGAGGTGGGTAGGACGATGGAGAAGAGCGGACAGGTGTTAATAGACAGGGCTACTCAGGGTCTCAGGAGACCAAACTGGATATGGGAGATGAGGTGGGGGAGGCGTCGGGGTGATTCACAGCAGGAGTGTACCTGCCCAAGTGGAGTAGAGTTACACTAAAGCTAAATAATCAAAGCTTTAGGAATGAAAGGTGTTTTCTGCAAAGACCCAATAAAAGAAGAATGACCTTCTTGTTGAAATAGAAGGAAATAGAAGGCAATTCTCTTTCTTACTGAGATTGCATGTAAGCAGGAAAAGGTTGCATGACTATAAGGAAATATCAAGAAACCCCAGCCAATTCTGATGCTTTCAACAACAACAAAATTCTGTTCTCCACTGCCATTTCTATTTTGGGATCTAATTAATTATAAACAGAGATACCAGATTGAACTTACATGTAGGCAGTTTAAGAAATAAAATATGACAGGCAGGATAGAACTTTGCAATTATAATCCACCTCTCGAAGCACTTTGAGGATGAAAGTCAAGTGATTTCTGTCCTAGGAGCAAGCATAGGAAAAATTATTCTGAAGTAAGTCATTTAGAACTTTCCTTTTAAAAGAATCCTAAAATAAAAATACATTCAGAAAATGCATTTACAGAATTTAAAATATATAAAGCAGTATTTTATAGTGACATAAGTACCTAAAGAATTTGTAAAATCATACATAACAGCATGTGTAAATATCAAACTGAGGTGAGTGCTTACCTCGGGCGGGGGGGACGAGAGGTAGTGGGCTAGGTATGTGGGGGTGATTGGCTCAACCCGCATTTTTTAAATATATTTTTTAAAAGACTTTATTTATTTGACACAGCGATAGAGATCACAATTAGGCAGAGAGGCAGACAGAGAGAGAGGAGGAAGCAGGCTTTCCGCTGAGCAGAGAGCCCGATGCGGGACTTGATCCCAGGACCCTGAGATCATGACCTGAGCCGAAGGTAGAGGCTTTAACCCACTGAGCCACCCAGGTGCCCTACCCGCATTTTTTAAAAATAAAAAATAGTAAAATATCAGAAACATATAGATCAAAATGTCAATAACTAGTGAGTCTAAGACTCCAAGATAATGCTTGCCTTATTTTTGTCTTTTCTGCCTATACGAAATATTTTATGATTAAATGTTTAAAAACTGTAAATTGAATTTTTATATTCATTATAGCATGGTGATGGAAACTCATGGCTTGGAGAGGCAGTGCATTCTATTTTCTAACTTGTTATTGATCTACTCTTTGATCATGTTTTTATCTTTGTTTCTATAGTTCTGTTTTAAAAAAAAGAATATATGGCTAAACAAATGGTTCTTTGAGATATTTGGGGCTTTAAAGTAAATGGCCAATCATGGTATGATATTTTATGGAGGTGATAACTGGTGATAACAAATCATAGAACTTACATTTATGGTTTATTTTACTTTCCTATATTTAGATGAAGAGAATAGTGTTGTGTGGTAAAGAGAGAACTGGATTTTTAAGCCAAAGGATTGGTTCTGATTTTCCCTCTTATACAAAATAGATGAATTCATTTGGGATGATCAAATAACCTCTATTGGCCTTATTTTCTTTGGCCATAAGAAAAGATTGTAAGCTAATGTTGTTTATATTATGGTCTGACTTTTATCAGCACCACGCTCTAACCAGCTAAGCTAACCGGCCCACCCTATGGTCTGACTTTTACTTTTCAGAATTATTTTACTATTTTGTTTATGATGATACTATTTTATCTCATCATAACATTGTAATAACATGACAATAGTTGGTAGATTTTGTTTTAATGGAGCCAAAAATAAATGCTTATTATTGGAGAAACATGTAGGCACACATATGGAAAAGTACAGAAATTATAAATGTCTAATTTGACCACATTTACAAAGCCAACACATGAGTGTAGCCGGTGTTCAAATCAAACATTGGAGTATTACCAGTACCCCAGAAACTCATCTGACATTCACTTCTGGGCACATTCCTGCCCCTCAGGCGATTTCTATCCTACTCCAATATCATAGGTCAGCTTTGCCTGTATTTGAACTTTATATAATGCAACAAAATCAGTATGTGTCTGCCTTTTTTTGCTCATCAGTATATGGGGAGAATCATCCTAATATATTCGTTGTACTTGTATTTGTTGTAGTTCTAATCTGCTTTGACTCATTAGGATGTAACAGCGATTGGCACTTTTTTCCTGTAAAGCACAAGGATATAAATGCACTCAGTTTGGGGAGCCATATGGTAGCTGTTTTAACTACTCAGCTCTGCTGCTGTAGTGTGAAGGCAGCCATAGACGATATGTAAACAAAAGGAAGTGGTTGAGCTCCTCTGAAACTATTTATAAAACCAGGCGGTGGGCTGGATTTGGCTCAGGGACCTCAGTTTGCTGATTTCTACTCTGTAACATTCTGTTGATAACATACCACAATTTACTTGCCCTTCTATTGTTGATGAACATTGGGTTATTTCCAGGCTTGAGCTCTAATGCCGAGTCCTTGTATACACATTCTCATACTCCGGAATTGGTGCATGCTTGAATATACATTTTTATGTACCTTGGGATCTTAAGCTCTGGGTCACAGGACATGCAAATGATCAGCTTTCATTGATACTACCAGACTGTTTACCAAAGGGGTCCTACCACCTTATATTCCCACAAACCACTAGCTGAGGTTTTCCCTTGATTCACATCCTTAACAATGTCTGGTATTGTCCATCTTTTTAGTCATTTACGTGGGCATGTCCTGCTGTCACACTGTGGTTTCAATTTGCATTTTCCAGTTAACTAATAAAATTAAGCACTTTTCCGCTGTGTTTGTTGGACATTTATATTCTCTTTTCTGAGTGCCTGTTCAGATATTATGCCCATTTTTCTATTCGGTTGTTTTCCTCCTATTCCCGCAGGTTTATTGAGATGTCGTTGGTAGATAACTGGGTAAGTTTAAAGTGTGCAAACTTGATTTCCTCACATGCATATATTGCAAAATGCTTGCCGATCATCACATTAGCTAATACCTCCATTACATCAGATAATTCCCATTTGCGTGTGTGTGTGGTGAGGACACTGAAGATTCACTGTAAGTGTGTGATGTAATGTCACTAAGTCGAATCCCCGTGACGTACATTAGAGCCCCAGCATGTATTCACTGTTTGCCCTTCTTTATTGACTTGTAGAATTTCTTTATTTCCTCTCTCTATAAAAGATATGGATCATCTATAGTCACCATGTTATATGTTAGATCTTCAGACCTTATCCATCTTATAAGTCAAAGTATATACCCTTTTACCAACCTGTCCTTACTCCTAGCCCTTAACAACCTCTTGTCTCTTCTCTGTTTCTCTGAGTTTGACTCTTTGTTTTTGGATCCCATATATAAGTGATTCATGCAGCAATTTGTCTGTCTCTTTCTGGCTTATTTCATTTAGCATAATGTCGTCAAGGCATTATGTTTTAGCAAAAGGTGGATTTTCTTCTTTCTTATGCTGGATAATATTCTGTATTGGAAGACCTTCCATATTTTATTGACTCTGTATAATAAAGGTGTCATTTCTCCTAAATTATAAGTTGCATACAGTGCTAATCAAAATTCTGACAGGTTTTAAGCTGTAACCTGACAAGGAAATTTTAAAATGGAAAGGCAGAAAATAAATTAAAATAAAATGGAAGGACAAAAGACTAGGAATAGACAGTTGAGAAGAAAAAGATCAAATTGGGGAGACTTGCTTTTCTAGGTAACAATCTTTTCAGTAATTAAGACAGCATGTGATAGATACAGAGATAAACAAATAGGCCAAGGAAATAGGATAGAAAACCTAGTATGGACTTATTCATGTAGGAGGTATCATTGCTGAAAAGTGGTCTGGGAGAATTTACTAGCCACACACACACACACACACAACTTAAAGCCTTATCTCAAATCAGTTTTCTTTTTTAGGTTTTATTTATTTATTATTATTTTTTATTTGAGAGAGAGAGAGTGTGTGTGACCAGGGGGAAGGGAAGAGAGAGAGGCAAGGAATCTAAAGCAGACTCTATGCTGAGCCTGGAGCCCAATGCAGGGCTTGATCTCACAACCCTGAGATCCTGACCTGAGCTGAAACCAAGATTTGCATGCTTAACTGACTGGGCTACCCAGACACCCCCCAAATCAATTTTAAATGGATTTAAGGCTTCCAAGCCCAACTTGGCAGGAAATTTTAAAGAACAGATTTTTCCATCTGCATTTCCTATAACAAAAACAGAAACAATGACAAGAAAAGATTGGTATACTCAAATTAAAAAAAAGAAATCATAAATTTCTACTCATCAAGAAATACAACATCGTGAAAATAGAGTGTTATCATTAAGGAGATATTTGTAGTGCATCTGCTCCACACCTATGTGTAACCAGAGTAAAGAACTCTCATCAGAGAAATACAAATCAAAACCACAGCGAGATACCACCTTACACCAGTCAGAATGGCTAAAATCAACAAGTCAGGAAATGACAGATGTTGGCGAGGTTGCGGAGAAAGGGGAACCCTCCTACACTGTTGGTGGGAATGCAAGCTGGTGCAGCCACTCTGGAAAACAGTATGGAGATTCCTCAAAAAGTTGAAAATGGAGCTACCCTACGACCCAGCAATCGCACTACTGGGTATTTATCCTAAAGACACAAAGGTAGTGATCCTCAGGGGCACGTGCACCCGAATGTTTATAGCAGCAATGTCCACAATAGCCAAACTATGGAAAGAACCTAGATGTCCATCAACAGATGAATGGATAAAGAAGATGTGGTATATATATACAATGGAATATTATGCAGCTATCAAAAGAAACGAAATCTTGCCATTCGCAACAACATGGATGGAACTGGAGGGTATTATGCTGAGCGAAATAAGTCAATCAGAGAAAGACAATTATCATATGATCTCTCTGATATGAGGAACTTGAGGGGCAGGGTGGGGGGTCGTGGGGGGTAGGGAGGGAAAAATAATGAAACAAGATGGGATGGGGAAGGAGACAAACCATAAGAGACTCCTAATCTCACAAAACAAACTGAGGGTTACTGGGGGGTGGGAGGGTAGGGATAGGGTGGATGGGTTATGGACATTGGGGAGGGTTTGTGCTTTGGTGAGTGCTGTGAAAGATGTAAGCCTGATGATTCACAGACCTGTACCCCTTGGACAAAGAATAAAAATAAAATTAAAAAAAAACCTCTCAATCAATTGAGAAAGATTAATTCAATAAAAAGTATGCAAAAAACATAATAAGCATTTCGCAGAGATGGGAAGCCAAATGATTGATGAGCATGAAAAATTGTCAAGCTCATGAGTAGTACAGAAACACAGTTTTGTCCAGGAAATTGGCAAATGTTTAAGAGTCATGATACCAAATGTTGGCAAGACTGGAAGCAACAGTAACACTTGGGTTTGGCCAGTGTGAGTATGAACTGAAGCAACCAGTTTGCTTTTCAAGGAGTCAGGTTGAATATGAAAATACACCACTGCATAGTACTTCAACTTCCAGGTAAGGAGACAGGTACAAGAATTTTCAGAACAACTTTGTAACTGAAAAGGAAGGGGAGCAAATGTCCATCAACAGCAAAACGGATGAATGATGGTGGAGTACATAGTGGACTGTGGTGGGGCAAAGAATAAATGAATGCGTTAGAGCTACGCGTGCTAACGCAATGCTGAGTGAAAACAAAGGAATTTGCAGAAAAGCACATATAATTGGATTCCTAGAGCAGATGTGAAGTCAGTATGCAAGGATAGAATGGTAGTCCTTGTTACATATTGAAATATTTCTCTCTGGTATGTGCTGAATGCACAATACTCTTACCTCGCCTGCTGCCCTGGCTACTCTCCTGGTATTTCCTCAACTTGCGGATGATGTGGCCTCTAAAGAAATAATACCAGGCTGCCTGGGTGGTGCAGTTGGTTAAGCATCCAACTCTTGGTTTTGGCTCAGTCATGGTCCCAGGGTGGAGGGATCAAGCCCCACATCAGGCTCCAGTCTCGGCTTGGAGTCTGCTTGGGATTCTCTCCTTCTCCCTCTGCTTCTCCCACTTGTGTGGTATCTCTCTCTCTCTCTCTCAAATAAGTGAATACATCTTTGAAAAAATAATACCTAGAATACAAAAGCTATTGCCTCTGCCACATTGGTTGCCAAATATTTAGTTTATCAAACCAAACAATACTCCAAATGTTAAAATGTTCAAGTATATACATGGACAGATAAATATTAACATACATATGTAGGGAAATTACAAATAAATGAATGACAACCCCATAAACATTACATTCACCATGTTAATATGCAGACGTTAGGGTTATAGAGTGAGAAGGACAGTGATTCACTTGGATGATGGGTAAAAGGGCATTAATTACACTGGGTGATTTTTGTAGCTTTTTGTACGTAAGAATTAATGTATATTCCTATGTATGTAATATGACAGAAGCATTCAGTCCTAAGAAATATATTCATCCCACATTCCAAGTTTAAACAAAAGATTTTTCTTTTTTCATCTCTTTTGTGTTTAATGAATATTCATACAACACCCAGTGCTCATCAAACCAGTGCCCTCCATAATATCCATTTCATTTAATTTTTATGAGATAAAAATTCAGTAAGAAGATATGTCCAATAACTTTTATTTTCAGAACGGCACCAGAATGTATTCAGATATCCAGAAAATGCTAAAGCTGCACTCATATTGGGGACATTCAGTATACCTGTCTAGTAGATATTTAGCAAAGACAGAAAGAACTTAATACATATAAAAGGTACACAAATGGTAATAAGGTACCCTCTAAAATTTTGCAGTCCTCTAGACCAGATTATCAAATCATGATGCCATGAGGTAGAGTGGACAACAGAGGAGTATGAAGAATCCTGATAAAGTGTCCCCTGCAAGTCCAGTCAGATCTGTGAGTACAACTGAGGGATCACATCCTTTAAAAGACTCCAAGTGACCCTTGGGGCACCTGGCTGGCTCAGTCGGTAGAGCCTGAGACTCTCCATCTCGGGGTCATGAATTCAAGCCCCACATGGGCGGTAGAGATTATCTAAAAATAAAATCTTTGAGAGCACTGTCGTTCTGTTATGCAGCCTGAGTTGATAATGACTGCCCTTTGTCTCATTGTGTCTTCCATACTCATTTTTATTTTTGTATGTTTTCCAGAGACAAGGCATACACCACCAGGTCTATTTATTTGCATTCTATGGGTTCATAGTTAAGGTGTGAATTTTGGTTGTTGTGAAAAATAGTACATTGGCTATAAAAGATGGAGAAAAAATCTAACATTCTATTCTGAAAAATGTAAGGAAAATATTAGTGTAGCAATTCCTGTAAATGAAGTAAACATTCAGGTAAAAACCATTTGAGAAAAACAACACAATAAACAAAAAAATTCAATGGGAGGAATTAGTAAATACAGAAGAAAAGTTAGTGAATTCAAAAATAAAATAATACTGGATTTACTTGATAAAACAAAATAAAACAAAATGAACTTACATCTTAAAGGTCAACACAATAGATGAATGAATTATCTTTTTCAAGTCTGTTCAAAACAAGAGAAAATATGCAATGTTAAAAAAGTAAAGAAACTGTAACTATAGATTTGGGGATTGAAAATAACAGAAGAACATATTAGGAATGCCTTTTCTAATACAATGCTGGCGGTAATAAATAATTACTGGTCACCTGCTATATATAGTGTTATGTAATTCTCAGCAAGTTCTAGAAGAATAGTTATTATTATGTTCTTTTAATTAAATATGAGGTGAAGTGACCCACGTCAGGTGACAAAGTAGCAAAATCAGGAATCAAGCTGTCTAATTCCAAAAGCTTTTAACCACTTTGCAATCTTGTCTCTTGAAAGGAGTATCTTATAAAATGATACAAAAAAAAGGAGGCTCTTTCCAGTCAAGCTGACTCCTATTCTGTGGAGACTCACCATTCTGGGATCGTAAGTGCTTGAGAAGCAAGTCGATAAGTCCCGATGCAGATTGATTCTTGCTCATTACTGATTTCCTCAGGGTGTTGCTCTGTGTTTTTTCTATAAACTCTTGTTAGTGTATGAGGGGAGATTTAATTGGTTGTTTCTCTTTCTAAGTTCAAAGGTCAAGCTAACATTGACTATAAAAGTCAGGTTTATTTTCTGAAAGGAGAAAGGAAGATTGGCCCAAATGAAATTTTATTGACCGGTCTTTTCCTTTTCTTACTAATACACTAAAGTGAATTGTAACCAGGGAATCATTGCATTCTGATTGTTTATCCTTATACAGAAAAGCATTTAAAGTTAGAATTATCTTGAATGAGACAAAATGAGTTATAGTATTTTTTTATGGTTTTCCTATCGAAATGGTTACTACTGATAACAGTACATTATATACAGTTCTACTTCAAGTGAACTAACTTATTTTCACTTCTTACGGGTCTTGTAAGTTTTTTTATTTTTATTTTTTATAGAGAAAACACAGCCTTAAATATGTATATAATTGCAAGATATGCCACTGATTGTCACATGTGGCCTGTGGTCAAACAGTCTTATTTCCTCATAGCTACTTGTACATGAACTGCTGTGGTCTATGTATTAACCAAGAAATTATTAAGGTGGCTCTTTATCCTTGGGTCTAAAAGAGAGGAGAATGGACTTGGTCTGTAGTTACAAACATTTTGAGTCTGACTTCACAGCTGTCACAATGACTGACATTCTCTATTTCAGCTGGAACAACCCACTGGTTTTCCACTGACAGATTGGTATGGCCCTGATCTTGTCCACTAACTTCACGTCCTGGTCTTGTAGGGATTCTGGACGGTGGTCAGTGTTTAGGAATTGTGGTGATACTATTAGAATCACCACATGAAAGTCCCCGAACACTGTCTATGTCCGTCGAGGTTGACTTGGTTTGGGGTTAGATCATGAGGTAGTCCAGCATATGGGAATCTCTGTTCTTTGAGATAATGGTGACCATGAGAGACTGACTACATGAGCTTCTTTGGGGTTCCTGAAGGCAAGACCTATTTTTTAACTTCATCTTTGTACTCTAGGTGTTTAGCGAGTGCCTGGCAGTTAGTAGGTGCTCAGTAGATATTTGTTGGATAAATGTATGCAAGTTCATGGGAAGATAATTGTATCTTTACACCAAGACTTCAATAAACAATGATTATTTCGTACAATTTTAAAAGCTGGGGTCTGTGAATCATGCTGTGTGTCTTGGGTGGTGTTTTGGTTTTGCAAGTAGTTATGTCCCGGAAATCCCAAGGTATCCATTATTACAATTGAGATTCAGGGGATAGTTTTTTTTTTTTCTCTTTTCTTTTCTTTTCTTTTTCCAATTCTCAGATGCTATGTGAATGCACAAGTTATACACCACACATATGAAAATTCCTTTTGGCTCTTCTCCATAACAAAAGTTTTTGCAGAAAGAATCCTTTTTTGGGGAATGATAACTTATTTTGATAGTTTTCAATGGAAACCTTTATAAAATTATGTGATGGCTTTTTAAAAATGCTGAGTATTTTTATGAAGCTTGTCCGTTGGCATAGTTTAAAAGCCAATAGTGTTAAAAAGTCTTGTAATGAAAATTAGCTATCACTCACCCTGTCCTCCTCTCATCCCTACCTAAAGAAAAGATTTCAGTTATTTTTGTTCTGTGGCTTAGTAAGTCTTTACTTCTAAATACTATGCTTTACTGGCTTAGAAAAACTTCCATTTTAGATATTATTTGTTGGTTTTCCTGTGGGGATGAAGATTTACCTCCTTATGCATTCTCCTCAATCACAGTTTTTCTCTTTCCATGACTTAAATATGCTTGCATTTCAGTTTTTTTGCTAATATTTTATTAATGTTCATGGTTAAATATAGTAGTAGGCTCATGCCCCTTTTAATTTTTCATAGGGTAAATATTTGCCTCAATTTTTGGTATAGTCTTCTTTGTTCTCATCAATAATATATTTAGGAATGGTCTAACATGTCTGCTGAATGTGTCTATCAAGATGCTTTTCCAAGAAATGTACTAGATGTTCTATTATTGTCCACCAGAAGACCCCTTTCTGGAGATTGTCCTGTTCTTCCCTGGGCCAGATGGTCTCCCCACACTGCTCTCCTCACCACTCTCCTCCTGGGTTCATCTCCACCTCTCTCCTTGTTGGATCCCTTCTTGTGCGTGTTTCTGGCACTTTTTCTTAGCTCACGACCTCATCTTCTTTAATGGCAATTTCTAGCGAGAGCCTGGTGAGTCTTTGTCTCCTCAAAACAAAGGGATTGTTGGAATTTTTCTTCTGCTCTCTTACAGGCTTTTGTTTTGTTTGGTGTTGTGTTCTTTTACTTCCTTCGCTCCTGCTTTGCACCACTTCGGAAGTCAGCAGACGTCTTGAGGGGAGACTGTCTGTGTTGGTCTCCAGTGTTGGTGTTCCAGCCCCTGTGAACATTAAAATCTCTCCTGTTTTTTATTCTTCCTCCAGCTGTGGCTTCCACCTTGGCCAAAGCAGAACTCTTAGTGGCTTGGCAGATGCCCCCAGGGAAGGTTGTCTGCAGATGCTTAGCTCACCTGTTTACATTTCTTCCTGGACATTGTGTCCTTTTTGTGTGTCCTTAGCTCCCTGATACATTAAATACCTGATTTTCTTTTGTAGTTTACGTAAGCCTTTTACTTGTTCCAGACGGAACTTTCACTTGCTGTACTTTATTCTGTATGATTGGACATGGGATTTCCATGTATTGGGAAGGTCTTTAGGTTAAAGTAAGACTTTCTTGGGGCACCTGGGTGGCTTAGTGGGTTAAAGCCTCTGCCTTCGGCTCAGGTCATGATCTCAGGGTCCTGGGATCAAGCCCCAAGTTGGGCTCTCTGCTCAGCAGGGAGCCTGCTTCCTCCTCTCTCTCTGCCTGCCTCTCTGCCTACTTGTAATCTCTCTCTCGGTCAAATACATAAATAAAATCTTTAAAAATAAATAAATAAAGATTTTCTTGAATGTTTTCATTCTCTCTTACATACTGACTGTCTTCTCATCTATACCCAGTTTTCTAGAAGATAGAATATAGAGAATCCCCTGCCCAACACAAGCTTTTTGTTCTATAACATACCACCATTGGTAACTTTTTCTAATCTTCTGCTTTGATAGACTGAATGGAAGAATCTAGGTAAAATGCTAGAGAACTTTAACTCACATTTCTAAGTTTTAGAGTTTAGTGCTAGAAATAATTGCGAGTTCTCAGCCTGCTTTTCCACCCACCCTGGCTCCATCAACTCCTCGGAAGTCCAGAGATATGAGACACCAGTGATTATGTCTGGGAGGCTCCCCGGAGAAGACCCTAAAAGCCCCTCTCCTATTTTCTCATCTTTCACTTCACCAGGCCCATGTAGTTAAAAATAACTACTTTCAAATATCACCTCTGAGACTTATTAAGTGTGACTTTTGATAATACTCTGAGACCATCTCGTTGGGGGATGGGAGTAGCCATATTTACTTCATGAACCATGAAGATGAAACAGAATAATTAAGTACCAGCCCAGGGTCTGGAACAGAGTGGACACTTACTAGGTGTCTGTAATTTCGCTGTCCCCATCCCATGTGGGCCAAAGGGAGGAGAAGGAGAAACATGGATCTGAAGCAGGTGAGTGTGGCTCTTGCCTTATGGAGTTGAAGATTGAATCTCATGGATGAAGGAGAGTGAGTAAGGGATAGAGTTTTATTAAGGAAGAAGACAGTAAAAACTCTCAGGAGTGAGAGGGATCCCGACTGGGTTGCCAACATGGGCCTCCGCTGATAGTCTTTTATTTAGAACTGACCAGGGAGCTGTGGCCTTATCATTCTTATGATGTCTTGGTTTGCATAAGGACTAGTGATAACATCTTTAATGGCTTACTTCCTTTTTAGGGTCTGGTCTGGTCATCCTTTGTTGGTCACAATGTGACTGCCATAAAAAGACGCCATCTCTGATGCCCAGGGCAGGGTGGTCTGGTTTGTTCCCTTATCTCTGGTTTCCCTACACCTTGACATTTCTGCGATTTTGGGGGAGCCTGGTCATGTAGTCCCCTACCTCTCCCTCCCTACCTAGCTCCGCCTGTCCCTTACTCAGATCTACAACTGATGGGAAAGCCTGCACATTCTCCTGGTTTCTTCCTTTGCAAAAACTCTATTTTGCACTTCATTTTTACAGTATCCCTTGATGTCTTTCCCAGGCTTGAGTTAAAATGGGCAGAGAGGATGTGGCTAAACATAGATATATAATATATAATCTGTCAAAAAAAGAGAGAGTGGGCAAGCTCTTTTGCCTGAGCAATTTAAATATTGGATAGGAACCCAACACTTGAGTGGTTTAAGTAAATCCAGACTGAAAGCAATAAAGGAGAGCAGAGGAGTTCCAGAAATTTCTGTCCTTTTTGTTCACAATCTGTGAACATATGGATCAGAGGCAGCCTGCTCAATTGGCTAAATCATGGTGCTAATGAAGTGGAGATCCCTGGATGAGTTATTTAGCTTCGAGCAGGAAAAAACACTTTGCCTTGAACAGATTACAGGCCTAAAGCGGGAAAGCTAACTTCCACCTACTAGGCAGGGAGGCTGGAGTTATGGGTAACTCAAGCAAAACTGATGTCGGTCCCAGGAATCCAAGCGAAATCCATGGCTTTAATGAAGATGAGTGGGTCGTACCTTCTTAGCTAAGTAACTGAGTACTCATTTACACCTGCAAATAATATGAATCCTGGCAGCATCTAGAGCCTAAAATATTTTTACTTGTATATATTTTTGATCCTCAGCGAGGGTTGGGTTGGGTTAGGGGCAGAGAGCTGAAGCTGACCAATGTATAGGCTCAGGACTTCATGTTATGGCTTTGAGGTGGTGCTTTGAGTTTGCTTGTAGGGTAGGCTGGTTAGTAAATTTTAGCTCTAATATGGTTCATCCTTTTAATTGCTTATTCTCTGATTATTTAGTGCTTCTCTAAGTACTTTAATCAGCAAATCCTTTTTTTGGTGGATGGTAATGGCTATAGCCTTATTCTCATTTATATGTAACTTAGGCTGAAAACTTGAACATTCGTTAATGATTTTTCATTAAATTTTCTGTGTATCTGTATTAGAACAAATGAAATTTTATGCTATCAGAACAAAGGAAGTGCAGATGAATTCTAAGTTTCTGTGTAAGAAGTATAAATGGAGCCTTTACTCAATTTTTTTTAAAGATTTTATTTATTTATTTGACACACAGAGAGAGATTACAAGTAGGCAGAGAGGAAGGCAGAGAGAGAGGAGAGAGGAAGAAGCAGGATCCCTGCTGAGCAGAGAGCCCGATGTGGGCCTCGATCCCAGGACCCTGGGATCATGACCTGAGCCGAAAGCAGAGGCTTTAACCAACTGAGCCACCCAGGCGCCCTCAATTTTTAAATTTAAAGCTTTAACTTTCAAATTTTTATGTTCCCTGACTCACAATGATTTGACTTACAATTTTTTAACTTTGTAATGGTATGAAAGTGATAGGCATTCAGCAGAAACCGTACTTACAGTTTTGAATTTGGATCTTTTCCTGGGCTGGCAATAGGCGGTAGGATCTTCTCTCATGATCCAGGGTAACAGCAGGACCCACATCCCCCGTCAGCCACATGATGATGAAGGGAAACAACCGAAACATGCACGACCATCCTGCACCCATACAGCCCTTCTGCTGGTCACTTTCACCATAGTATTCAGTCCATTGCATAATATGGTCAACACGTTATTATAAAATAGGCCGTGTGTGAGATGACTTTGCCCAGCTGCAGGCTGTTGTAAGTGTTCTGAGAATTTTTTTTAAAGATTTTATTTTATTTATTTGACACAGAGAGAGAGATCAGATCACAAGCAGGCAGAGAGGCAGGCAGAGAGAGAGGAGGAAGCAGGCTCCCCGCTGAGCAGGGAGCCCGATGCAGGACTCTATCCCAGGACCCTGAGATCATGACCTGAGCCGAAGGCAGAGGCTTTAACCCACTGAGCCACCCAGGCGCCCTGGTCTAAGAATGTTTAAGTGAGGTGAGGCTAAGTAAACTAGGATGCCGTTGGGTTTGTTGTATGGCATGTATTTTCAGACTTACAGTGTTCTCAACTTATGATGGGTTTATTGGCATGTAACCCCACTGGGAGCCGAGGAAGATCTGTATTTTTCATGTGATCCCTGCACAGACCTGCCAAACAGCTACTCCTTATATCTGGATGTCATCAGTACCCACAAAGACCTCGAGGGAACTGACAGTTCAGATGGAATGCTTCTGATTACTTGAAGGGATTCTATCACGTCTGTCCTGCCTTTCTCAGAATGTGAGCCACTTATCTGACTCTTCTGGGGAGGCTGGGTCTGATTGCTCCTAGTAACTCCATGGGGAAGCCTGAGCTCAGCTTTGGGAAGCAGAGCTGCAGTGTTGTCTGGTGTATGAGCTCGGGCAGCTTTGCTCAGCCTCCAGTGACTTTGTTTTACAGGTGGATGATGCGAGTTGTCCAGACAACCTAGCAGGGCTGTTATGGATATTAATAAAATAAACTGACCTATTCTGAATATACTGATAAGTAAATAATTACTATGATGCTGGTCAATAATAGGTGGGTAATTTATCCATGGTGCTAAGAGAATGAAAAGTATTCAGGGCTATGGCAAATATATAGTATGAACTATCATTTTAAAATAGCACATGCCGTGGCCCAAGCTTTGTGGTGTCTATATGGTCAAATCTTCCCAGTTTTATCCATCATCATCATATACAAGCCCATATGGTCTTCCTCCCAAGCCACATCCAACACATGAGCCCTTTGCTCGTGATGTTCTCGCTGCTCCAGATCCTATACATCCTTCAAAGCCTATCCCAAATTCCACTTCTTCACTCCATCTTTCCAGGATTCCTTCCTTCTTCACCAAGATGGGAACATTTAGTTGTTCACTCAACTCCTATTGCCAATTGTCTATAATACATTCATGACTCTTGCCACCTCCTGCTTTATGTGACAGTGATTTAAACTCTTATTTTTCTATTAGGTGACTGACTTCTTAAATACATAAAGTAAATCATAAGGTGGAACACATTTTCTGGCATTAACTGTGTTCCAGGAATTGTGCAGAACTTTATGCATTTGCGATCTTGGTGACTCCTCCCAGCCATCCCATGCATTAAGTACCATTATTATCCCATTTTACAGATGACAAGACTGAGGATTGTTGACTTTATTAACTTGCTCAATATCACAGAATTATTACATGGTAAAATCATACCCAGATAGTCTGATTTCACAGTCTTGTGTTTTATACCTTACAGCTTTCACATATATAATATCTTCAATTGGTGATTATTTTGTCTAGTGGAAAACTTTTTAGTTATCATGGGGCAGTCCTTAACAAAAGAAGAATTTAAGAAAAGATTTTCGTTTCCCACTGTTTCACTCTAGGAGTCATTTGGTTAAAAAAAAAAGACAAAAATATTGAATGCTTCACTCGTTGTAAAATAGCATTTACACTTTGAGATTGGAGCTGTTAAAACATCTTTACTCTGTACTTAGAACTAAAACATTTTAAACTATATTACATTTTTTTGTTAAACTATTTTTAAAGTGAAGAACTGCAGTTTATATTCTGCTCTTCAAATGTTCCATCTACCAATTGATGTATGGTTTAGTTTCAACACAACTGATTTGACTTTGCATACAAACTTTAGCATGTGTCCTCTCAAGAATTTTCTAACATGTTGTGATTTTCCCCTTTTATTTCCTGGGATGACAAATCCTCAAAAGGAAAAATTTTTACTTCTCTGAGATATTTTTGCTTCAGGAATTTTGAAAGTTTAATAAAAATACTTTGATTTGAAATGAAAGTAATTCTTTGATATTTACATACTTGTTATTCACCAGATGAAGGGGTACAACTATGTGAGATATCAAAGTAACTTCATTAAATTGTTTTCCATGCACACGTAGAAAAGTGCAGGTTTTCATGGGATGCAGGGAATGAGGTCCCCTCGGTGGGGGACCGTGGGCTTAAACCTCTATCAGTCAGTATTTCAACTGGGTGAACTAGTTTCTGGAAACATACTGCTTATCCTTACTTTTCTTATAAATGCCTGGGCCATTCTTGCAATTGTGGGGGGCAGGTTACCAGGGGGCTCGCCACAATGCTGCTTCTGGTCATTCAGGTCACCTGCAGGCCTGCCCCGTGGCACCTGTCTCATACCCACATCGGGACCTCCTCATCCCTCTGTGGGGCTTCCTACTGCCGCTAAGGGCCGAAACGTCATGGCTGCCCAGGGACCTGCTGAGGGTTTTCCCCTGGCAAGCAATCCTCCAATTCTTCAGCTGGGTGTCCTCCAATTCAATTCAGTTCTGACACTAACTACTCGAGTTAGCATCACATCCCACAAGTTAGAGGGCTCAGTTCCACAAAACTGTCCCCACGTCAGCACCCATTGCAAAACTGAGCCACTTATACTTCTTACCCCCTAACTATAAAATGGGGGATCTCACAAACCTTTCTTCAGGTTCAAAAATTTCCTAGAGGAGCCCACAGAACTTATGAGTGTATTTTAGTTCTGTTGAGCAGTTTATTATAAAGGACACAAGTTGGAAACTGAGGGTTACTGGGGGGTGGGAGGGTAGGGATAGGGTGGATGGGTTATGGACATTGGGGAGGGTTTGTACTTTGGTGAGGGCTGTGAAAGATGTAAGCCTGATGATTCACAGACCTGTACCCCTTGGGCAAATAATAAAAATAAAATTAAAAAAAAATCCCTTCCAACAATCTGATCCCTTATCTCAAGAAATGAATATGAAATTTTCAGAAACTTCAGATTAGTAATATCCAGTTCCCAGATCTTTTGTGGAAATGAAAGAAAACAGTGGGCATACCCCAGACAGATTTTTTCTCGTTGTGGCTAAATAAACAGAACTTGCTACCTAAGAAAGTTAATAGAGTCCTATCAATGGCAGTGTTCAGACACATGAGGGATAACCAATTACTGGGGATACTATACAAGAGAACTGCTGCATCAGAGAGAGTTGAACTAGCCAATCAGTACTGTATTTCTCTAAAATGAGCACTGCAATTTTTATCTTAATGAAGAAAAATCCCCTTCACTATGTCAAAATAGATATAATTTCATTAGAATAAAATTAGGATTCCTAAAAAAAAAAAAAAGGACACAAGTTGGTAACAGCCAAATGGAACAGACACTTAAGATAAGACATGGATGGGAGGCAGAAACAGAGTTTCCCAGCTTTTCCAGGCAAGACATTCTCCCAGCCCTTTGATGTGTTTGCCAACCCAGAAGCTTTCCAACTCTATGGTTTTGGGGTTTTTATGGAGGCTTCACTAGTTTCTGGAGGAAATGAACAATTTATGGAGGAATGACCAATTAAGTTATTGGCCGTTGGGGGTTAACTTGATCTCCAGCCCCTCTCCCCTTCCTGGGGGTTGGGGGATAGGGCTAAAATTTCCAAGCCTCTAATCAATGTTTGGTCCTTCTGGCAACCAGCCTTCACCTGAAGCTATGTAGGGGCCCACCAAGAGTTACCTCATGAGAACACAATGTATCTATCACCTCAATCACAGAAAACTCGTAGGGTTTTGGGAGCTGTATGCCAGGAACCAGAGCCACAGACCAAATACCTTTCTGTGATATGAAGGTCACATGGGATCAATGAGTAATGGTGCCCTCTGTGGGTGACAGGGTATAATGTCTTTTAATTTCCTTCCTTCAAATGGTTGGTGCATTAACACATTCACTTTGGCCTCTCTGAAGATGTCCAGTGAGACTAAGTGATCAACTCATCTAAAAATTGTTGCCGACCTGGCAACGCACTTTTTATATCTGCCTTCTCTTTAGCTTTGCCTCAGTCTTTTCCCTCACCCCTGCTGCCCTGGTATTGCACTCTCAAATAAACGGTTAACACATAATTTTTTTGCTTTAAGCTCTATTTTCTGGTGAACGTAAACCCAGGCACTGAATTGACAGTTTTAGTGACTTGCAGCATCATAAAATGGTGCCTTTTACCAGAGGGAATAATAAATTACATAGGTAGCAAAAACTAACTTGGTTTCCTGATGGAGGTGAGATTCTGCAAATGTGGCATATTGAATGAGGATAAGCTCCACTCCTGCTCCAAACACATTGTTAAATTCCAGCAATAAAATTTTGAATATACAAACATATTCAAAATTGTATATAATTGAAATTTTATATAGAAATATATATTTGTGTATTATATATTCAATTTCATATATGTAACATATAATTATTTTATAAGGAAGGAGATAGAAATAAGTAGTTGCCAGCAAGAAAGAAAGATCACAGCCCCAAACATAAGTACCTTTCTCATACCTCAGAATCTCAGGTATGAGGAGAGTATAGACTTTATAATTTGGTTGTTGCTCAGGAACAGAGAACATGGTCTTTGAAGAAAGACAGAGAGTTAAGACTGAGACCTCTGTAGGAAAGCTCAGGCCTCCAAATGATGCCTTTGCCATGTAAAATAATTTAGAAAGACTCCATCCATTGTCATATACTAGAATACAAATACTGGGTAGAAAATTCTTCCTTGAAAAAATGTAACATCAGGCCTGTGCCATACATAGTTTTGAGTCCAAATTTATACTCTCAGTATTGTATTGGAACTTGAAACTGAGAATGTAAGAACTGATCCTTGGGGCACCTAGGTGGCTCAGTCATTAAGCGTCTGCCTTTGGCTCAGGTCATGATCCCAGGGTCCTGGGATCAAGCCCTGCATTGGGCTCCCTGCTCTGCTGGAAAGCCTGCTTCTCCCACTCCCACTCCCCCTGCTTGTGTTCCCTCTCTCGCTGTGTCTCTCTGTCAAATAAAGAAATAAAATCTTGGAAAAAAAAAAAAAAGAAAGAAAAGAACGGTCCTAGACCCAAAATCTACTGGGTACCTGATACAAGTAAATGGAAATTATCACTGTACAAAGAACCAAGGGATATTCACAAGAACAAACAAAACCACATAAAGATTACAAGTCACAAAGAGAAATAATTATCATGCAATGGAGTTACCAGACAATAGGAGAACTGAGATAATGGAACAATCTGTAAGAGTCTATAAAGTAACTATATTTAAAAAAAGAATAAAAACAATGAAAGACTAAAAAAGATGTTAGAATGATTAGAAGTATAAAAAGCAGGCTGATTTGGAAAAGAAACAAATAGTATGTATAGAAATAGGAAAACGTAATTTTTAAAATTAAATAACTTATGAATTTAAAAGATTAGACTTAGTTGAAGAGAGAATAGATAAAGTAGAAGATAGACCTGGGAAGTTACAGAGAATGTTGTGGATTAGAGAGGAAGGGAAAGTAGGAGGGAGGGAGGGAGGGAGAGAGAATGAAAAAAAAGGTGAAAGAAGGTCCATTTAGAAAGAGTTCCCCAAAAAGACGGTAGAGTGAACGGGACAAAAGTAGTAATTGAAGAGATGAAAAAGTATTTAAAAAGGAAAAAAAAAGTCATATATAAGCAAGGCTGAATGCACACTTCTCTCTAATAGATCACATTGATCATATAGATAAGATGGTAATTTTTTCAAAATGCTGAAAGGAAAAAATAATCTCAAATTATATAACCAGCTAAAATATTATTCAAGAGCAAAGACAAAACAAATATATTTTCAAAGACTGAGAGTCGCCCACTCAAAAACTCTCACTGTAAGAGCAATTAAAAGAAGAAAAAAATTGACCTCCAGAAGGAGGGAGTGAAATGCAACTATTAGTGATGACCAATAAAGTTGGAAAACAATTCTGCTCGTCAAAATACATCATTGAGAATAAAAAAACCTCACCAATTTTAGATTTCAAGAACAAGGTAAAATAAATACTGGACAACAATCACAAGGAAAAGAGGAAAAGCATGTTTAGAATTTGAACATTTGAGGGCGCCTGGGTGGCTCAGTGGGTTAAAGCCTCTGCTTTCGGCTCAGGTCATGATCTCAGCGTCCTGGGATCGAGGCCCACATCGGGCTCTCTGCTCAGCGGGGAGCCTGCTTCCTCCTCTCCTTGTCTCTCTGCCTGCCTCTCTGCCTACTTGTGATTTCTCTCTGTGTGTGTCAGGTGAATAAATAAAGTCTTAAAAAAAATAAAATAAAAAATGCTCTGCTAAAAAAAAAAAGAATTTGAACATTTGAATCTATTTTTGAAAGAGGAATGAAGATATTGACTTAGATTATAAGTCCCAAACTGTTCACTAAAAATTTAAGAGCAGCCATGTAAACAATAAAATTAGAGTATATACCATCTTTTCCAGTAAAGATGGAAGCTAAGGTAAATCTAATGAAGTAGGATAAAGAAGGAGGATAAAGAATTAAGCAAAAACACTGGTGTAAGTAGAGAATAATAAAATGGTAATAACTATAATCACAGGTAATGGAAGTGAATTAATGTATGTGACAAAAGAAAAGAGATTCTTAGATTGGATTAAAAAATCTGGTATATGGTATTTATAAGAGAGACATGTTAAGTTCAGTGACACAGAGAAATTTGAAAATAAAGGAATGAAAAACATAGATATTCTAGATACATAGATGAATCTAGATATTCCAGGTGAAGGGCTGCTGTATCAAACAATATTGGAAAAAGAAACATTCATTTTAAGGTTAAGGGCATTGTAGCAGATAACGAGTAGTATCACCCAATGACACAAAAAGTAGTTTACCAAGATGTGCTAACCAGTGATTGTATGAACTAACATAGACTCCAGATGTGGAACTAGAAAATTGAGAGAGCTTGACTCTCTCCATAGCGGATGCTGTTGAAATCCCACTCAAGTTCTCTTGACTTAACCCCCTCGTGCAGCCAATTACCTTCTGTGTCTCTCTGCTCGAGGGTCCTCTTTGGCTTTGAGTGTGTTCAGAGCCCGAGGTGGGCAGCTGGCAGCGAGGAGGAGTTAGTAGTGTCTTAGGAACAGCTCCTAGTTAAGAAGAGTTGGTGGATGGATGCTCCGGTTTTTTGCCACTCAGTGGGGTCAGTTCGAGTTCTGTTCTGTGGCTCTTCTCAAAGGGGGCATGTGGCTGCTCTAACCATTTGCCACAGAATTGGTAGTTCATTTTCTAACAGCTCTAGAAGCAGAAGTCTGCAGTCGGTTTCTCTGGGCTGAAAACAAGGTATTCCAGGACTGTGCTCCCTCTGGAAGCTCCAGCAGAATCTTAGTTCCTTTCTCTTCAAGCATTCCTTGCTGTGGCCCCATCACTCCGTTCTCTGACTTCATGGTCCTGTTGCCTTCTCTCGTATGAAAGACCTCTCTGCCCCCTCCCCATAAAAATGCACTGAGCCCACCTGGATGATCCAGGATAGTCCCCTCATCCCAAAATCTTTAATTGACCACATCTTTGAAGCCTTTTCTTTTTTTTCCCATATAAGGTAACATTCCAGAGAGTAGGGTGTGGATATCTTTTTGGGGGGAGGGGTTCATTATTCAGTCCCAGTGGGACTGAGCTGCATAGTAATGAATTTATTAATGCAAATCCTCCATCTCTTGTCCCACTTCCATACTTCCCCCCAATTCTTCCTGGGATCACCTCCCAAATAAACCACTTGTACCTAAGTCCTTGTCTAGATTTGCTTTTAGGAGAAAGCAAGGCTATGGTAACATCTACAAAGAGTGATTTTAAAACACCTTTCTTAGTAATTGGAAATTCAAACAGATAAAACTTAAGCATAAAGAATATCTGAATGATTAAAAAAACTTCATTCTGGTGATTTGTATAATAACATCTAACACTTGTGTAGCCCTAATATATGCTAGGCATTTAACAGATGTGCTAATTGAGGCCCAGAGAGATTGAGTGATTCCTGTAAGATCACACAGCTAGTAAATGGGAGTTAGAGTTTGTGTCTTAACTATTTTGCTGAATTGCTCTTGAAACCCCAGATCTCTGTACCTAGCAATTACTGTATGAAGAATCATTTCACAATGCAAGAGACATTTACAATGGTTGATTATCTACTGAACCAAAATGACGATCCCCCCAATAAATTGAAAGAATCAATATTAAAAGTTCATGTTCTGGAATCAAAATGAATTTTAGACATAATTTACAAATAGCCACAAAATCTCTTACAGTTTTGGGTGCATGCATAAATAAAATCTCCATATTTCTCATTCACTTATGGGAAAAAAAGATTGCATATATGTAATTAGAAAATGTTTATGATGGATAATGAAAACTTTACTTTCCCAACTTTTTGTAAAAAAATATTTTATTTATTTATTTGACAGAGAGAGAGAGAGAGAGATCACAAGTAGGCAGAGGGGCAGGCAGAGAGAGAGGGGGAAGCAGGCTCCCTGCTGCGCAGAGAGCCCGATGCCAGGCTCCATCCCAGGACCCTGAGATCATGACCTGAGCCAAAGGCAGAAGCTTAACAGACTGAACCACCTACTTTCTCAACTTTATGAGATGCTGCTGAATTGGTATCTGTTTAGAAATTTAAATTTTTAAATACTCATTATAGGAAAGGAATCTGAGAAAGCAGGGGAAGATTGTGTGCTTTCACTTTTTTTGATAAGATTTTATTTCTTTTAAAGAGAGCACACGAGTGGGGAGAGAGTCAGAGGGAGAGAACTTCAAGCTGACTGCCCACTGAGTGCAGAGCCCAATAGAGGGTGAGAGCACGATCTGAGTTGTGAGCCGAAACCAAGAGTTGGACGCTCAACTGACTGAGCCACCCAGGCACCTCTGTCTTTTAGTTTTTATAAATAGAACTATTTGAAGATAAATAGCCCATCAATACTGGCTGCCAGGTATAAAACTATATAAATTAAAAAAGGAGGGTTGAACATTCCCTTGACAATATAGCTCTTGTCATTGGGCTAATCAGGAGCATTCAGAGGATAGGAAAGCATCCTGAGTTGCATTGATTGTAAGGAGGAACATAAGCACTGGACAACATGTCAAAGCCCGTTTTTAACCAGTGGAAAGAAGTACAGGGGATGATAGCAGATGATTTTCCCCTACAGCTGTGGTGACCTGGTATGACCACCTGAGAGTTCCTTGGTCCCTGAACGAAGAACCTGACAGTGTCCATGGCAGAGACCATCAGGCTTGCTGACTGATTTCTAATTTCCCTGATACAGGTAACATTTCCAGAATAAATCAAACAAAAAGCTGAAGGACACTGGGGAGCAGGTAGTATTTTCTTGTATATTTCCAATTGCGGGTTGGGACTTTGGAAGAAGAACAGGGCATTAGAATTGATTTTTATATATTTAATATGGCTAGAGTTAATGGCTTATAGATTTTTGTAATATTAGGCTCAGTTAGAGGTGTTGGCTTTGAGCCACAATTTCAAAGGACTTGGGAAGGAAGAAAGCTTTTTTTTTTTTTCTTTTTTGAGTTGGACTGAGAAATCTCTTCATAGGTTATTTTAGTTTATTAGTATACCCCTGAAATTTTAGAGAACATGAATTTCAGATAATTGTCATAATTATTTTTGTATTTTTAGACAACTTACAGTGGTGTGCTTGGGATATTGGTGGTAGAGATATTAGTGAAATAGTCGATGCTTGCCCTGGAAAAGTTCCTGTTCTCTTGTGTGTCAAATGCAGTATCTGTTTAATGGAGTATATTTACATAGAAGAGGTTGGTTTGTGTCTACTTCAGTCTTTTTTACTCCAGATCATTTGTGTAACTATGTTGGGTTTTTCATGTCTGGGGAGTTGGTGACGTCTGTCTGGTGCCTCAGAGTCCAGGACCTCCTATTCTGACTCCTTCCCATCTAAGCTCTAGGAAATGGTGATAATTGAGGTCTTTTTTTCTGAAGAGGTGTGTGGGATCTCGGGATGCTCAGTGTGAGCTTTGGAGAACTGTGAAGAGAGAGGTGAACTACGAGGAGAGATGCATGACTAATCCAAAGACTTTACAACTGAAAATAGAGGGTCAATAAATATGACCCAAACTGCAAACCAAATGATATGGGAAACATTGAGTAGGCTGCTGACAAACAAAACCTCAAACAAAGGAAATGGTAACAATGAAAAGAATTCCCCAGCCATTCATAGGAACTGTTAGTTTATACAGGAATGTACTTGTCACTTGAGACTTCAGACCTGTTCAAGGTGGAGTCTAGAGTGCGAAACAAATGAAAAGAACTGAACATTCTACAAGTATGTTAATGGAGGAGGTAGTTTCTTATTTTAACATTATATAGTAATGCTTAATAAAATATATACAAATATTAGGTATATAACTCTATAAATTTACACACACACACACACTCATGCACACACAGTCATGTAAGCATCATCAAAATCGAGACAGGGAGAATGTCCATCACTCTAGAAGGCTCCCTGATGTCTCTTCCCATTCATTGTCTAGACTTCTCACGTTGTTAATCACTGCCCTTATTTCTGTCACCATAGACTAGCTTTGCCTGTTCTGAATTCATGTAGGCAGGATTGTATAGAATGTATTCAGTGGATGAGCAGAGCCGCTCTGAACACTCCTTTACATATCATTCGGTGTTCACAGACACGCATCTTTGTAGGCTGTATACCAAGGAGTGGAATTGCTGGCTCAGAAGGTGGGCATATAGTTAGCCTTAGTAACTGCCAGTTTCCCAAAGTTCTTGAACCAATTTTTATTCCTGGCAGCAGTGTACGAGAACTCCAGTTGTTCAGTAGACTTGCCAACACTTGATATTTTTGGTCTAGCATCTCACTGTGTTTTTAATTTACATTTACCTAATGAGAACCTTTTCATGTGAGTTGGTAATTTAGATATATTCATCTGTGGAGTTCCTGTTCAAGCCTTTCACCAATTTTTTAAAAAATTGGATCTCCTTTTTCTTATTGATTGGCAGGTGATATTTATATATTCCAGATGTGTTCTTTCTCAAATATAAGATTTGTGAATTTCTTGAATACTTGGCCTATTTGTTGTAATGATATCTTTTGATGACCAGAAATTCTTCATTTTATTAGACTCAGGTTTATCATTTTTCCCTTTATGGTTAATACATATTTTATCCTTTAAGAAAAAATTTAACATACCTCGAGTTCATGAAGATATTCTCCAGAGCTTTCTGGTAGAAGTCTCAACATTTTAACCTTGCATTTGGATTAATGGTTCACCTCAGATTAACTTTTTTGTGCACGAAGTAGGGATCAAGGTTTGTTTTCATTTTTTAAGAGAGTATCCGTTTTCTTGAGCACCATCTATTGAACAGGTCATACTTTTCCACTGGTTTACATTGTGCCCTTGTTAAAAAATCAATGTATGAATGTATTTATTTCTGTACACTGGTTTGTTCCATTGGTCTATTTATGCTATGTACCAATGTCACATTGTTTTTAAGATAGTTTTCTAGTAAATCTTGAAAACTAGTGGTGTATATTTTCTGACATTTACTTCTACTTCAAGATTTTCATGGTGATTCCAGATCCTTTGTATTTTCATGTAGTTTTAAAAGATTTATTTATTTATTTAAGAGAGAGGGAGAGGGAGAGACAGAGCATGCACGCATGCATGTGTAAGTGGGGGGAGGGGCAAAGGGAGAAGAAGAGAGAGAATCTCAAACATACTCCCCACTGAGCATGGAGCCCAACACGGGGCTCAATCCCAGGACCCTCAGATCAGGACCTGAACCAAAACCAGGAGTCAGTTACTCAAATGACTGCACCACCCAGGTGCTCCTTCATGTAGTTTTTAGAATCAGTTGGTTCATCCCTATGAAAAATCTAATGAAATCTGATAGGAATTGTGGGAAGGATTTATATCTTAACAGAATTATGGTTTTAATCCATTAACAGTGACTATCTATTTGTTAAGTGTTCTTTAATTTTTCTGAGCAATGTCTTTCTCATCTTGCCTTAGGTTTTTTCCTTAGGTGTTAGACATTTGTAATGTTATTATAGGACATATCACTTTTTGAATTTTATTTTGTAGTGTCTGTTACTATCTATTTTAGAAAAATGCATTTGATATTTCTGTATGGACTTTATATCTGGAGATTTTCCAAAATTCACTTTTTAATTTAAATAGTTTTTGTGGATTCTTTTTTATTTTGGCATTTTGAAGAAATTTCATGTGGTGATGATGTATTATCTTTTTTAATATATTGCTAGATTATATTTACTATTTTTTGAGGGTTTGTTGAGTTTATATCCAGAAGGTATTGGCATATAATCTATGTACACAATCATGCTATTTGTGAAGGGGCAGTTTTACTTACTTCTTTACAATTTTTGTACTTTTGTTTTTTTCTTATCTTATTGCATTAGTTGAGATCACCATTACTAAGTTGTTTAGGAGTGATAAACATCACATTCTGGTTTTTTGCCCAATCTCAGAGTAAAAAAGTTTAATTTTTAAGGTATTATCATTAGTTTTTCTTTTTGAAAATAATTTTATCAGATTAGGGGAGTTCCTTCTAGATCTCTTTGCTGATATGTTTATTATAAATAAGTGTGGAGTTTTCAAATAATTTTTTTCTTCATCTGTTGAGGTAATTGTATCACTTTTCTCCCATATTCTGTCAGTGTCGTCACTTACAGTGATCCAATTTTCACAAATGGAAAACAAAACTTGCCTTCTTGGGATAAATCTCACTTGGTCATTGTGTGTGGGATTGTGTGTGTATGTGTGTGTGTGTGTGTGTGTGTGTTGCTAGATTGTGTTTGCTATATTTTTGAGATTTTTGTTATTTTATATTTATGAAATATTGGCGTAATTTTTCTCTCTTGTAATGCTCTTGTCAGGGTATTACATTATGGTTATCCTTGACCATGAAATGATTTGGCAAATAGTCTCATTATTTTGCTATTTTCTGAAAGAATTTGTGCATCATTATTTCTTTTTTTTTAAGGATTTTTTAATTTATTATTTGACAGAGAGAGAGCGAGAGTGCACAAGTAAGTGGAGTGGCAGGCAGAGGGAGAGGGAGAATGCAGGACTCTATCTCAGGACCCTGGGATCTTGACCTGAGCTGAAGGTAGACGCTTAACCCATTGAGCCACCCAGGCACTTCTGTTGTTATTTCTTTATTGAAGTTTTGCTAAAATTCCCCAGTGAAGCTTTTGGGTCTTTGAATTTTCTTTATGATTATATTTTTTTAAATGTCGAATCAATTTATTTAACAGGTACAACTATTGAAATTTTGTATTTTGTCTTCTATGTTGTGTGCTTCAAAGAATTCTTAAATTTATTTAAATTACTGTATTGACAAACATACCACACTGTGTCATCATGGTTTCTCCTGACCCAGACTTCAGTATCTCTCCATCTTTGTTCAAATTCCTCAGTCACGGCTCATTTACCAGCCTCCTGAAAAACTGCCCTTTGATAGTTTTTCTGTTGTCTTATTCCAAACTTCTGTAGCTCAAGAGTCAACCAAAGACTAAAAAAAATTGCCCTGTGGATTTCTAAGATCCCTTCTCTGTGGTTCTGCCCACCCTCAAGTCCTTGCTGCTGTCATAGTCCCAATCTTCCTTCTGTCTGTGGAGGACTCGGTCTTCTTTATGTGGTGAGACTGAGTCTCCAAGCTTAAGCTCTACTTTTTTGAGTCATGGCCCAGAAAAGTTACCCACAGGGAAAGTGTGGGTGAACGTGGGCATGCCTCAGGTGCTTCCACTTCTTCAGGGACTGCAACAGCCCTCCTTGACTATCGTCCAATTCCTAGAAATAACTGTCATCTTTTTTGTAGGCTTCACGGGTGTTTATGGTTGGAGGATGTCTGATAACCAGCTAAACTGTCATAAGTGGAGCTGGAAGCCAGAGTTACTTTGTTTTTAGTTATGATTTCACACTTTTTCTGTGTGTTGTAGCTTTTTTTTTTTTCTCCACATTCAGTGTTATATGTTTCTTACAGTTGTTATCCACAGAACAGGGGTAAAGGCCACCAATACTGGAAGAAGGACCATGGTGGTTTTTGCCTTCTTCCTTATTAGAGCTGAAAGATTCTAGTAAAGGGTTCTACTGGGACTGTCTGTTCTTGACCTGATATGAACTAATAATATGTGGGTATTAGTATACATGTATACTGTATATGAATGTATAAAAAGGAGGACTACATGTATAAAAAAGGAAGACTTGCTAGGAAAATATAAAGTTATGGGAAAAAAAATCAATTGCAAAAGGCTATGTCCTATGGGGATATATGTGATTTTATATATTATTAGGGATATAGATACGTGCCTATGTGCCACACACATAACATGCTATCAAACTATAAGGAAATTCATGTACATAACAAATGCTAAGTATAAGTTACTCCCTTCCTTTCTGGGACATAAAGAAAGAGAATGGGACCAGGGGAAACCAAGACAGTGAATATTCATGGTATTTATTATATTTTATTACTTTAAAAAACTTCTAAGCAAATATGACAACATTTTGTTCAATATGGGTAGAAACATATGAGTTTTATTAAATTATTGGGTGTACTTTATGTACAGTTTTAGTATTTCATAATTAAAAATTATCTTGAAATATACATGTGGTCTCATTTTCCAGATGTAGATGTAGACATCTGTCCCTGGAACAGGAAAAACAATGAAGAAACTTTGTGCAACTTACAGCTAATAAAATATTATCACAGTGACAGCTGACTGAAACAGTAGGAGTCCAGGTCTCACATCTTGGTGATCAGAGCCACGTAAATCATAGTTTCTGTCCTCAAGGATTTTGGTGCTTAGTAGATGCTACACTTATTATAGGCTGTCCCTGTTATGTATACTTGGAGATATGAAACCATGTGGGAGAAGTGTAGACAGATTTAGAATCCCAGGTGTATACACAAGTAAGAACAGTGAGTCAAATTTAATAATATGACATTTTATAGCAATAAATGCAGTTTCATACCTGGATTCAGAATAAAAGTTGCCTCCCAGCAGAATGGGGTATGAATGTGAGGCTTTTTCTGGGAACTTGAGCAGGCTTATCTGGGGTCAGAAGTGGGAAAGAGAGCTAGGAAAACCAGTTCATCGTACGAGCCCACCTGTAATAAAGGCATCTGTACTCACTCTTGTGTTCTTTCTCTGTTTACCTTAATTCACAAAATAGTGTGAGCTGTCTTCCTGAACTTCACCCGAAGTCAGTAATGCATCACTGCTAAATGGGTCTCGGTCTTATCCCTAAGTCTACACTGGTGAGGATACAGACTCTGCTTTGTGCTTAAAGCACTTATGAACATCACTTTGCCTTAAGCAATAAAAATGATTGATGCTTATAATTCTCAAGGAGAAAGTGTTGGAAACCATGTGATTATTTCAAAAGACAATGACTACACTAAAAATAAAAATATCAGAAAATTTCTTAGGGGGAATTTTCTTTTGTTAAGATGATTCATGAAGGGATGTGGGGAGGTAAGAATACTAATATCATATTAAAAGTGAAATTTAAAATGTTTTCAGGTGAGAGAATAATGTTAAAATTTAAAAAGCCATGTATATTATATAATAAAATACATAATACAATATTTTATAATATTTATATTTTATAATATAGAATTATAAGTTATATAAAGATTTTATTTATTTTTATTTGAGAGAGAGAGAGAGCACAAGCAGGGGGGATATTGGGCAGAGGAAGAGGGAGAAACAGGCTCCCTCTGAGCAGGGAGCCCAATGCTATGCTGGATCCCAGGACCCTGAGATCATGACCTGAGCCAAAGGCAGATGCTTAACCGACTGAGCCCAGGTGCCCCAATAAATTATATAAATTATAATATATTACATAATGTAATAACATATTATATTATATATAACATTATAATAACATATACTATACAATATACTATACTGTATAACATACTATGTATGTTATATAATTGCATATTATATGATAATATATAATATATAATATTATATAACAGAACATGTTATACAATATAACATAATATAAATTATAAATATAATACATAAATTATAAATATCATTTTTAAATACATATAAAATGTTTTCATAAAACTCCCAGTTCATTAGAAGAAAGCAATGTTTTTCAGATGGATTAAAGTGTTTGAAACTACTGTTCTTGTGTATTTTGCATTAATAAATAAGATGAGAATAGATGGGAATATATATCCTAAGAAAAGTAATCACGTCTCTTAAAACTTTTTTCAAGTATGTGTGTGCGTGTGTGTACATGTGTGTGTACTAAGTCGACACAAAGTATCTCCTTGTGTTTATTGAGGTGTAATTTAGATACAGTAAAGGGTATAAATATTAGAAGTTCAGCTCAATGACACGCATACACTTATGCAATCACTGCAGAGTAAATTAGCTAGAATTTCCATTTTCACAAACGTCCCCCGTTACTGTTCTAGGAGTTTATTGACCTTCACATTCAAGCCCTCTTTCTTTATATCTGAAACACTTGCGGTCTTTCATCTCTGCTGCCTAGGACCCTTCCGTCCCGTCACCGCAATGTTTGTTTCTGCTCATCGTTGGCATACTTAATACTAGCTGGAGCTTTTATTTTGATTGAGATATAACTTACGTAGGATAAATCCACCCGTTTAATGCATGGAATACAGTGGGTTTTATGGTCCCAGTATTTTGCAATGCCCATCATTATGTCATTCCAGTACCTTTCCAGCACCTCAAAAGCAAAGCGCGTACTTGTGAGCAATCATTCCGCATTCCTCCCTCACCCAGCCCTGCTCATTACATTAGCACCTGCTTTCTGTATTCATGCATTTGCTTAGCTGGGACATTTCAGATAAGTGAAACCATGTAATTTGGGTGCCTGGCTTATCACAGCATCCTGTTTCCGAGGTTTATCCGTGTCATAGTGTTCCTTCCTGTGGCCCGCTGGTATCCATTCTGTGCGTGTCCTTTTTTGTCTGTCCATTTATCAAGATGTTTGTATTGTTTCCACTTTTAGGCTGTCATGAAGAATGCTCCAATGAACATTCGTGTACAAAGGGTTTGGGAGGTGTATACCTAGGAGTGGAATTACTAGATGACATGACAACTCTATCTATGACATTTTGAGTAGTTGCCAAACTGTTTTCTGAAGCCCTGTTTGCCACGAAGTGCTACGTCCTTGTGGTTTTGGTTTACAGTTCCTGCAACTAATACTGTGGAATATATTTTCATATGAATGATTATTTCCAACTTTTGGTTCATTTCCAGAGTTTTGGCAAAGTCGACTTTGATAATTTTGCTGGTGTTTGCATTGCTTTTAGGGAGACAATTTTTGGAGGTTCTTACTACTCTGCTATTCCCAATGAATCTTTTTTTTTTCGTTCCTTCTCTCTTTACCTTATTTTCTCTCTCTTTCTCTCTCTCTCTCTCTTTTTTTGGTCTAACTTAGCTCACACAAGAGATGAGTCTGGGCTCTGCTAAGTAACAAGTTACCTGCCATTTGACCAACACATCCTAGGTGGTTAGCTAAAACTGTGGGACCTGCTCAGCATCCCCTTTTCTGTCAAATCAATTAAGTGCCAAGCTGAATGTTGGCAAATGTGCAAATAACATTTTCTGCTTTGTTTTCTTGCCTCTAGTTTTGTCTAAAAAATATTTGGAACTTAAGCAGAGAAGGTCAATTATCATATGGCTTCACTTACTTGTGGAACATAAGGAATAAAATGGAGGATTCTAGGGGAAGGGAGGGAAAAGTGAATTGGGGTAAATCGGAAGGGGAGATGAACCATAAGAGACTGTGGACTCTGAGAAACAAACTGAGGGTTATGGAGGGAACGGGAGAGGGGGATGGGTGAGCCTGGTGGTAGGTATTAAGGAGGGCACGGATTGCATGGAGTACTGGATGTGGTTCATAAATGATGAATCTTGGATCACTGAAGAAAATAAAATAAAATTTAAAAAAAACAAAAACCAAACAAACACAAATATTTGGAACTTATTTACTTAGTATATTTACATATGGAGATATGATATGATTTATATATAATGTATAAAATAGTATATGTATATTACATAATAATTATATTATTAAATTATATATATTACATTTTAATATGCAATCATTATATATTACATATATGTAATATATACTCTACATTAAATATATGTGATATACATTATATGTAATATTAATACATGTAATATATTACATTAATATATGTGATATTAATATTACATATAATATGCAATTATTATATGTAATATTAATATTACATACAACATGCAATTGTTATGATTAATGTGTAATTAATATCTTATATTCATATATATGATTTCTTTCAAATATATGTAAGTTCAAGGTAGAAATTTAAATGTTTCTTTAGTTTCTTTCCTTAACTGATTTTCAAGTTATAATTAAAGAGGAGAAAAGATAAATTTGTAATTGATAAATAAATATGCTTTTATCCAAGTCAGTCCTTTACTTTTAAAAAATTACTTCTAATATGGGGAGAGATTTACTATTTAATCTAAGCCTGTTATAATTGCTTATAATCAGTTTTTGGCAATTTTATTGCAGTAAAACATACATACCATGAAACTTACCATTTTAATCATTGTTAGGTGTGTAGATCTGTGTCAGTGAGGACATTCACAATGTTGTACAATCATAACCACAGTGTTTCCAACACTTTTTCGTCCTCTCAGTCTGAAAATCTGTGTCCGTGTAACACTAACTGCCCATTCCAACCTCCTCCAGCCCTGGGAAACCATTCTACTTTCTGTCTCTAAGAATTGCTATTTTAGGTACTTTGTATAAGGAGAATCATACAGAATTTGTCCTTTTGTACTTGCATTTAGTATAATGTCCTCAAGGTCCATCCATGGGGTAGTGGGTGTCAAAATTTCATTCTATAATGGCTTGTTTATGTATGTCATTTTATTGGACAATATGTTCCTTGTGGGAAGGTCCATATTTTTAATTTCCTTGTATCTCTAGTGCAAATAAAAGTGTGATGAATGAGTACATATACACTGATAAGTTTAGTTAATTTGGGGCAATCATTTTGTTAGCATTCACAATTATTTTTCCAACAATTTTTTCCCCGTGAGTTGACAAGGGGAACACTGTTCCTTGATTTACCCTCTCAGGAGGATATTTTGCTCAGTGTCATCTGGACATCAATTATTTGCTGTTTAAGCTGTTAACACTCTGGCTGACAGGACTATCTGCCCATCAGAGTGAATTATTTTCCTGAGGTGATGAGATCTTAAGAGGGAGGGATCGTCACACTTACTCCAGTGACAACAGATTAAGAGATGCCAATTACCATTCCATATTTTAGATGAGTTGCTTATTCCTTCCAATAGATAATTCAGTGTTGAGAGCAGTATTTCAAAATGAATATCCATGGTATTACAAATTATTTACTGAATCTTTTTAAAATTCATCATAGGCTCTTGACAGCTAAAATGTTACTTTCTTATTTTGAAAGCATGTGTTCCTCACAAAATTATCTTCTATAAATATTGATTTTATGAATTCCTTATTTTTTTGTTCTTTGGTAGAACCGATAGATGATCCCACATGATTTGGACTGGACTCTTTTTCTCTATGTTTCAGCAAGTCTGGTTGTGCCTCTTGACAAGGTTAGAAGCCATGGATCATTTCCCAGGTGGGGACTGTATTTGGATTTGTATTAGCAAATGGGCCTGTTGGATAACTGTGCAGCGACTGAGGAACTTTATTGACATTCCTGATGATTTAATTAGATCTTCACTTCTTTTAACAATGTCTTCTAGATTCTTTTTTTGTACAGTTTCAACAGAAACTCTGACTTTTTCAGCTCTTAGTATCAACCTGATTCTGAAAAGTCATAAAGGATTTGTGATTTTTCTTTTATAAAATGTCTTCCTCTATTCAGTTCCTGTTGCACATTCCTTTATTGTCTCTTTCCTGGCACATGTAACTTTCTACATTTTCATTCCTTTCTATTCTATCTGAAAACGCACGAAGTCTTTCTAAATACACTGCATTTTCACGTTGTTGTATCCCGAATCATTACGGACTTAATCCTTGCCTGCAAAAAACAGAGAACCTCTCATGTTGAGGTAATGTGTCTTATATTCGTTAGTCCAGTATTAATTAGCTGCTTCCTTTATATAAAATCAATGCTCTAGCCAAGGTAGTGTATTTTTTTTCTGTAATTTCTTTTTTCTTTCTTTCCTCCTTCCTCCCTCCCTCCCTCCCTCCCTCCCTCCCTTCCTTCCTTCCTTCCTTCCTTAGATGTGTTTATTTTAGAGAGCGAGAACATGGGGGCAGGGGGCAGAGGAAGAAGGAGAGAGAATCTCTCTGCCCAGCATGGAGCCTAATGTGGAGCCTGATCTCACAACCCTGAGATCATGACCTGAACTGAAGTCAAGAGTCAGATGCTTAAACAACTGTGCCACCCAGACACCCCTCTTCTGTAATTTCTTATATAATAATACAATTTCTAATATAATAACACACCCCACCTACAACACCCTCCTTACCCTCCTTTGTTTATATGAATCCTGTCTATCAGCCATGCCATGATTTTTCTGTTCCAGACCACAGTCCTATTCCTTGCTTATAGAACCTTATGGAGAGGAAAAATACTGGCTTTGGAGTTAAAATAAACCTTGGTTTGGTCCTTTCATAGCTGTGGGGTTTTGGTTAACTTACTGAAATTTTTGAATCTCCACAATAGTAACAGTAGTCTTTCTCATGAGATTTACTTTTTTAACTTTTAATTTTTACTTATTTTGATCTCTTTTTTAAATTTTTTTTAGAGAGAGAGAGAGAGAGAGAGAGAGCGAGAGAGAGCATGCACACATGGGCAGGGTGGGAGGGGGGAGATGGAGAGGGGGAGAGCAAATCCCAAACAGACTCCACCCCCAGCGCAGAGCCCAAGGCAGGGCGTGATCTCACTGCTGAGATCGTGACCTGAGCTGAAATCAAGAGTTAGACCCCGACTGCCTGCGCCATTCAGACACCTCTCGTTTTTACTTAATTTTTATTATTATCCTGTTCCTTAGCATGAAGTTTACCCTCTCGCAGACCTTTGTACAATACAGTACTGTTGACTGTAGGTACAATATTGTATGGTCCACCTCCAGAGCTGATTCATCTTCTTTGACAGAAGCTTCATACCCACTGACTAGCTTTCCCATTTCCCCTGCCTCCACCCGGGCTGCCACCACCGTGCTGCTCTCTGTTTCCATGAGTTGACTATTTACAAATCTGTTTTAAGTGGAATCATGCTATGTTTGCACTTTTGTGACTGGCTTATTTCACTTATATGATGTCCTCAGGTTTCATCCATGTTGTTACATATTGCAACATTTCCTTCTTTTTTAAGGCTGAATAATTTTCCATTGCATGTATGTTTTTTTCTTAAATCCATTCATTCATCAATGGGCATTTAGGTTGTTGCCACGTCTTGGCTATTGTGACGAATGCTGCAGCGAACATAGGAGTGTTCCTGTCTCTCTGATCCTGATTGAAATCCTTTTGGATAAATACACCCAAGTGAGAGCATATGCTGGATCATGTGCATGTTCTATATTTAGTTTTTCGAGGAACCTTCAGACTAGTTTCCATAGAGGCGGGACCATGTTACCTTCTCACCAGCAGCGTTTAAGGCTTCTAATTTCTCATGCTCTTGCCAACATTTGTTTTCCTTTTTTTTTTTTTTAAAATAATATCTATCCCAACGAGTGTGAAGTGAGGTGTTTGGGGTTTTTTTTCCTCCAAGATTTTATTTATTTATTTGACAGAGGGAGAGAGAAAGGAAGGGAGAGAGAGAGAACACAAGCAGGGGAGGCAGCAGAGGGAGAGAGAAGCAGGGTCTTTACTGAGCAGAGAGCCTGACATGGGGCTTGATTCCAGGACCCTGGGATCATGACCTGAGCTGAAGGCAGACACTTAACGACTGAGCCACCCAGGTGCCCTGGTGATTTTTTTTTAAGAGGAGAATGAGATAAGGGATTTTTTAAAAATATGCTTGATAAAATAAGTTACCTTTTATTCCTTTCAATTTTAATAGAATTTAAAACATTCAAATCACACTTATGATTTCCATTTTATGTTATTAGTTGCATTTCTATATCTTTCTCTTCAGAAATATGAACTGAGTTCCCTTGTAACTCACTTCTGTGCTCTGTGTTATTGAGGGTAATATTGATGGATAATTACTCAGTAAATTTTAATTGTTCAGTAATAGTCATGAAGTAATTCAGGAAAAAGCCATCAACCTTCAAAGTTTCCACCACGTAGTCACTTAGTATTAGTTCTTGTAGTGGATGTAAATTTTAGTTTTTGTAGATTTAATTTATCACAATCGTGGCTTCTGAGCTCTCATACTTAGATTGTGAGGTATTTTTTTTATTTTTTAATGAGATATTTCAAGTTGTTTTCAAGAGAAAGGCACACAGTTCAGACTCTCAAAAATGCTTATTTTACTATGTTTTAAAGGAATAGCTCCCTACAAGGTGCTGGCAAACAATGTAATCTACAATAGAGAGTGTAATATATGTCAGGAGGGCTCAGTTCATTCAATAAAAAAAATAATATCAAAATTGATGTCCACTTGGGTGGACATGTCTTTTGACCAAAAATATAACAAAAATTTAAACTCAGTCTTCTCTTCTTCTGAAAGAAGTCATTCTTTGACAATTTTCTTACAGATGATGATGATCTACTTACTCTTCATACAGACATCTTATATGGACACAGAGCCTCCATGTTTCAAAAATACTTTTATATATTTTAGTTATTTGGACACTCAGTATAATTTTGCCAGTTTAAATTGCTAGCTTTCAAGGTGCTTAAATCCTATTGATGCATTATTCTTGGAGAAAACTTGTAGGTACATAACTTAAGTGTTCCATAACTTTTAGTTTAGTTGAATATTCTGAGTTCAAAGTATTAGAATGATCTTTAAAGTAAGTGTTTTTTGGCAATAAAGGATAAGACAGGTATTTGGATCGGTCTTTGTGTGTTAAACTACACCAAACTCATTCACTGAGGATATTTCCTTTTTTTCTTTTCTTTTTTATATTGTGGTAAGAACACTTAACATAAGATGTACCCTGTTAAGAAATTGTAAGTGTATAATACACTATTGTTAACTATAGGTGCAATGTCTATTACAGAGATCAGCAGCTGATCTCTGTAACATTTATGTTGCATAACTGAAACTTTATTTTTTAAGATTTTATTTATTTATTTGAGAGAGAGACAGAGAGACAGAGAGATCATGAGCAGGGGAAAGGGAGAAGGAGACTCCCCACTGAGCAGGGAGACTAATGCAGGGGACCCTGGGATCGTGACCTGAGCTGAAGGTAGATGCTTAACTGACTGAGCCATCCAGGTGCCCATCACTGAAAATTTCTATCATTTGAACAACAGCTCCCATAGCTTGCTTCCCCAGGCAGTGGTAGCGACCATTCTGCTCCCTGTTTCTATGGGTTTAACTGTCTCAGATGACTCATGTACATAGAAACATGCAGTATTTGTCCCTTTGTGACTAATTGCACTTATAATAATGTCCTTAAGGTTCATCCATGTTATATCCAAAAGAATTGAAATCAGGGTCTTGAAGACGTATCAGCATTCCCATGTTTATTTCAGTATTATTCATAATAGATTTGCAAACAATATAAATGCCCATCAACATATGAATAGGTATGAAAATGTATGTACATGGAATAGAATATTGTTCATTCTTAAAAAAGCATGAAACACTCTGGGTATCTTCTAACATTTGTGGATTTACTTTGCCAGTCTTCTCTGACTTATGTTGTGCCATATGTATTAGTGTAAACTGTCTCAAAATATTTTTTGGAATGAGGCTGCATACATGTAACTGTATATGTATTTGGTTTCCAGATCTGGTGTTAGATTGAGAGAGGTTGTTTTTCTAAAAGGACAGAACTTCCACTAAACAGGAGGAGATAACATACAAAGAGTAAAGAAAGAGCTCAAGGGAAGAAAGAAGCACGTGTGTGTGTGATACTGACAACCCATTTCTCAATGACGCCTTTCTCTCATGATTTAATAATGGTAACAATATCAACGACAACTGCATAACAACTTCAAATTTTTCTCTTTAGAAAAACTATTGTCACTGATTGGACTTACCTTCTCCTATCTGTAGCCCTTGTAATTAAAAAAAATAGTACGGGCACAAGGTAAAAAAAATTGGTAAGTTACTGAAGAGTTACAGTAATATTCTACCTACTTCTATTCCTGATGCAACTGGCAGTCTAAGTGATCTGTTCCTTTTTTTCTTGTTATGCATGCTGTTTACCTTAGGCATTCTAAGCAAATAAAGGTATATATGTATTTTCCTCCCTCTTTCCCTTTTTCTCTTATCAACACAGCTTTAAGATCATTCTAGAATTGCTTTTAGAGACTGCATATCATTTCTTTTTAAAAATATATATTTTTATTTATTATTTTTACACCTATTTTCCCAATTTTATTAAGATTTAATTTATATAGATCATGCCTATTTTTTAAAATTTTAATTCCAGGGGCACCTGGGTGGCTCAGTCGTTAAGCGTCTGCGTTGGGCTCAGGTCGTGATCTCAGGGTCCTGGGATCGAGCCCCACATCGGGCTCCCCGCTCTGCAGGAAAGCCTGCACTCCCCCTGCTGGTGTTCTCTCTCTCGCTGTGTCTCTGTCAAATAAACAAATAAAATCTTTAAAAAATTTTTTTTTAATTCCAGTATACTTAACATACAGTTGTTATATTAGTTTCAGGTGTACAATATAGCAATTCAACATTGTATATATTACTCGATGCTCATCACAATAAGGATACTCTTAATCCCCTAACCTATTTCACACATCCTCCTACTCAGCTCTCCTCTGGTAAACCTCTGTTTCTTCCCTATAATTAAGAGCTGTGTTTTCGGTTTATCTCTTTTTTTTCTTTGTTCATTTGTTTTGTTTCTTAAATTCCACATGTGCTTGAAATCATATAGTATTTGTTTTTCTCTGGCTGATATATTTCACTTAGCATTATACCCTCTAGATCCATCCATGTTTTTGCAAATGGCAAGATTTCATTCTTTTTACGGCTGAGTAATATTCCATCATATATATACACCACACATCTTTATCCATTCATCTATTGATGGACACTTGGGCAGCTTCCATAATTTGGCCACTGTAAATAATGTTGGAGTAAACCCAGGGGTGCATATATCCTTTCAAATTAGTGTTTTCATGTTTTGGGGGTAATTTCCCAGTAGTGAGATTACAGGATTGCAGGGTAGTTCTATTTTTAACTTTTTGAAGAAACTCCATATTCTTTTCCAGAGTGGCTGTACCAGTTTGCATTCCCACCAACAGTTTTGTGGAAAACCTGCAATTTTTCTAGTCTCTCCCTAACTGAACGACACTTAGTTTCTAATTTTTTCATATTACGAGCAATGCTGCAATGAAGTCTTTTGCATTTCATCATTCTACATGCTGTGAAACTGTTAAATTAGAGATTGCTTTGGTTTATGCTTCCACTAACAAATACAGGACTTCCTGTCTCTATATACCTCTGCTACACATTTCCTCCAGTTTTATTGAGACATCATTGACAAATAAAAATAGTATATATTTAAGTCATACATTGTGATGTTTCGATATACACATACATTGTGAAATGATTGCCACAGTCAACCTGATTAATACATCCATCACCCCACACTCCACATAGTTACCTTTGTGTGTGTGTGGTTGAGAACATTTGAGATTTAGTCTCTCAGCAAATTTCAAGTATACAATTCATTATTATTAACTATATTCACCATACTACATTAGCGCTCCAGAAATTACTCATCTTATCACTGAAATTTTGTTACCATTTGACCAACATCTTCCCATTTCCAAGCCCCACCCCCCAGCTGCTGGCAACCACCATTCTGCTCTGATTTTAAGAGTGACATTTTTAGGTTCAGCATGTAAATGAGATTATGCAGTATTTGTCTTTCTGTGTCTGCTTATTTTACTTAATATGATGTCCTCCAGTTTCATCCATGTTGTCATAAATGGAGAGATTTCATTTTCTCTAAGGCTGACTAATATTTTATTCTTATATATATATAATATTTTCTTCATCCATTCATCCATAGATAGCCATTTGTTTCCATATTTTGGGTACTGTGAATAATGCTGTGGTGGACGTAAGAATGCAGATATCTCTTCAAGGTCCTGATTTCAGGTCTTTTGGACAGATACCCAGAAGTAGGATTGCTGGATCCTGTGATATTTCTATTTTAAAAATCTTGAGGAACTTCTATACTCTTTTCATAGGAGCTGCACTATTTTTTCACTTCCACCAACAGTGTATAATGTTTCCCTTTTCTCCACATCCTTGCCAACACTTACCATTTGTAATAACCATCCTGACAGGTAGGAGGTTGTATCTCACTGTGGTTTTGATCTGCATTTCTCTGATGATGAGTGATGTTGAGCACATACTCATGTGTCTATTGTCTATCTGGATATCTTCTTTAGAAAAGTGTCTACTCAGTCCTCTGCCCTTTATTTTTTAAAGATTTATTTATTTATTTATTTATTTATTTATTTATTTATTTGAGAGAGAGAGAGTGAGAGAGAACATGAGAGGGGAGAAGGTCAGAGGGAGAAGCAGACTCCCCATGGAGCTGGGAGCCCAATGTGGGACTCCATCCCAGGACTCCCGGATCATGACCTGAGCTGAAGGCAGTCGCCTAACCAACTGAGCCACCCAGGCGCCCCCTCTGCCCATTTTTAATTGTTTTTTTTTAATATCGAATTGTATGAGATCCTTAAATATTTTGGATAATTATCCCAATTGTATATATAGTTGTAAATATTTTCTCCCATTCTTCAGGTTGCATTTTCACTCTGTTGACTGTTTCTTTGGCTTGGCAGAAACTTTAGTTTGGTGTGGTCCCACTTATTTGTTTTTGCTACCATTGCCTGTTCTTTTGGTGTTATATCCATGCTGTCATTGACAAGAACAATGTGAAAGAGATCTCCCCCTGTGATTACTTCTAAGGGTTTTTCAGTTTTAGGTCTTACATTTTGTGTTGACTTTTGTGTATGGTATAAGGGTTTAGTTTTACTGTTTTGTATTGGATATCCTGTGTTCCCTACACCATATGGTAAGATGGCTCTCCTTTCCACTTTTTATATTCTTGGTGTCTTTCTTGGAGATTGGTATTTTATATTTTATAAATATATATTATATTTTATATATATTTATATATATATAAATATATATATATTTTATATATAATTATATTTTATAGCTCTCTATTCTGTTCCATTGATCTGTGTGTTTGCTCTTGTGTCAGTATCTTATTGTTTTGATTACTATAAATTTGAAATCAGGAAGTATACTGCCTCCGGCCTTTATCTTTTTGCTTTGACCATTTAGAACCTTTTGGGTTTCCATATGAATTTTAGGATTGTTTTTTCTATTTCTGTGAAAAATGCCACTGGATTTTTATAGGAATTGCATTGAATCTGTAGATAGCTTTGGTTAGTATAGATATTTTAATAGTATTGATTCTTTCAGTTCACAAACATGGAACGTCTTTCCATTTCTTTGTGTCTTCTTCAATTTCTCCCATGAGTGTTTTATAATTTTCAATGCACAGATCTTTTACCTCTTTGGTTAAATTCATTTCTAAATGTTTTATTCATTTAATGACATTGTAAGTGAGGTTATTTTCTTAATTTCTTTTCTAGATAGTTTGTTATTATATAGAAACTCAGCTGATTTTTTATTTTGATTTTATATCCTGCAACTTTACCGGATTCATTTATTTAACCTTTTTTTTTTTTTTGGTAGGATCTTTAGGGTTATCTATATATAAAACTGTGTCATCTGCAAACAGAGACAGTCTTACTTCCTTTCTGATTTGAATGCCTTTTATTCATTTTTCATGCCTATTTGCTCTGGCTAAGACTTTCAATACTATATTTAATAAAAGTGGTGAAAGCGACTTGTTCCTTGTGTTGTTCCTGATCTTAGAGGAGAAGCTTTCAGCTTTTCACTATTGAGTTTGATGTTGGTTGTGGACTTGTCATAATGGCCTTTATTATATTGAGGTACATTTCTTCTATAACTGATTTTTCAGAAGTTTTTTTATTATGAAAGGAGGTTGGATTTTGCTAAATACCTTTTCTGCATCTGCTGGGAAGAACACAATTTTCTTCGTCATTCTGTTAATGTAGTATATTACATTTATTGATTGGGGTATGTTGAAAATGTCCTTAGATCTCAGGCATAAATCAATTATTTCTAATTCTTTGTTAGGCAATTCATTGATCTCCATTCTTTGGGATCAGTTATTGTGAAATTATTGTTCTCCTTTGGTGATGTTTCCTTGATTTTTTTGTTCCTTGAAGTCTTGTGTTGCTGTCTTCATGTTTGAAGAAGCTGTCACCTCCTCCTGTACTTACTGACGTGGCTTCAGGAGAGAAATACCTTCAGTAATCATCCCAACTAGCTAGTGCATGCTCACACCGTTTCTATGGATACTCCTGCTCCACCTCTTGTGTTTCCTCATGGGGTTGGGGGTCTTAAGACTATGTGCCTTCTCTTGGGGCGCCTGGGTGCCTCAGTCAGTTAAGCAGCTAACTCTTGATTTCGGCTCGGGTCATGATCTCAGGGTCCTGGAATTGAGCCCTATATTGGGCTGCACGCTCAGCAGAGAGCCTTCTTGAGTTTTATCTCCCTCTGCCCCTCCCCCTATGCACACATGCTCCATCTCTCTAAAATAAATAAATAAATCTTAAAAAAAAAAGATGGTGTGCCTTCTATTGACCCTGAGAAGCTACACTGACCACCGAGAGCCTCTCGTTTGTTTTCCCTGTAGTCCTGAAATGCCTGAGTTCTTGTGCCTTCTCTTAATAGCTCAGAGCCACGTGCAAAGTCTCGTACTCACTGACCACATGGAGCTCGCACTGTGGGAGGGCAAGAAAGGTGCTCTGAGCATTGGGGGTGGCTGAGGGCCAGCTGGGTGGGTCTTTAGGCACCAGGCACAGAGGGCTTTGTGGCTCGTGATCGGCAGTTTGGATTTTGTCCTAAAGAGAATGGAAAATTGCTGCAAGGTTTTCAGACAAGAATGGCTTGATCTGACTCACGTGTGCGGTGTGTGTGGCGGTTGGATGATGAGGAGATGAGGTGGGGCACAAGCGGCCGTATCAGCTAGGGGTACCCGGGAAGCTAAGAAATATCAGGGGTTCTGTGATGTCCAGGGCAGAAACGGTGTCAGCCTGAACTAGGGCGAAGCCAGTGGAAATAGAGAGAGTTAGACAATTAAAAATATGCCTTGGGAATAAAAAAGATCAGAACTTACTGGGGAATTCAAAAGGGAAGAATCAGGGGAAAAGTGGCGAGCAGCAGTTTGTGAGGACAAACAAACATTTTGTTTACTCTCTCCAAAGTGTTTGGGCTTGAACTGAACTGTAGCCCTTTCTGGATCTAATAGAAAACAGGGCTTTATGCACTGGGGTATGCCTACACCCAGCCCTCGATGCGAGAGTGATGGGTTCCCCCTACCCAAGTAGGCCAGACCCTTGGAAATCCATGCAGCTTTGCTTTCCACCTACACCCGTGCATGAAGTGAGGCTAGACGCTGGCTTCCACTGTGGTGGTGGTTCCCATATTCACACATTCTCTAGCTCTTTCCAGGAATGCAATTTTTCCCATCGTTCTCTCTCCTTAGGAAATCAAATTCTTCTCCTGAGTACTATTTCGGGCAAGTTCTTTGACCCCAGCTGAAGAAGACCAGCTGGAAAAGCAGGGAGTCGAAAGGCACTTTGGAAGCCTGAGCCACGTGGTGGAGTGTGGGTAAGTTCAACTAGAACATACGGGAAGGGGAGAGACTTGATGAGGTTGCCAGTTGGCCAACCCTGCTCTAAATCTTTATCACCGAATCTGAGAGTAAGAAGCCAATCTGTTTTCCTACAAATCCACAGTACAGAGTTATTATTGCCCCAGATTGTATCTTTGTCTCCTTGCAGCTGGAATCTTAATTGGCTGTGCTATTTCTGTAACAGCTGCTGGAAATTCTGCCCTTTCTCAAGCTGCTCTGCTGTTTCCACGTCAGCAGCACATCAGATGCATTTAGGTTTTTGTCACTGGCCCAGAATTGTGGATGCGTGTGTAACTCATTGATGATGAAACCTGCCTACTGGGGTCACTCAGGAGACCAGGGGAGAATGAGCTGTCTGAGGGGGCGGCTCTCAGTAAAAGTTGAACAAAACTGCACTAAGCCTGGGAGAGTCTTCCTAGAGGTTGTTTGAGACTGGGGTCTGCCTAATAGGATACAGGGTTTATAGAAGTTAGTTATGAAGAGATAGTGAGAAGACTCAGTGAAGGTGAGTTGGGGTTTCTATGGAATCAGGTGAAGCACATCTGCCATTGCCTGGGAAGGGACGGTCAATGCAAACCCAGCTGACTTTAATTGTCTCCTTAAGTGACTTCTCCTGGGTCTGGGCATGGGGCTCATTTCCTGGAATCAAATCTACTTAAAGCCCTAGCTGGCTTGTCCTGCTGGTCAGGGCGTCTGCTGTGGAATGCTCGATGAAAACTCTCATGTTTGCCTCACTTTGTTTCTGTGAAGTGGCTAGAAATTCCTTGAATCCAGAATTAGAAGATGAGTGTTTGTGTTCTGGGTTTGTGCCTGCACTGGTCACATGGCTTTTGATAGATCCTTTCCCCCATCTGGGGTCCCAGTGGTATCCAAAGTGATGGTGTTGGGTGAGATTTTCTTCAAGATCCTTCCAGTCCTCATGTTCTCAGCTCCCTTGACTTCTTGGAATTTTCCCCACCCCCAACCTTGAGAGTCAGCACACTGTAAGAGTCCCCTGTGGAGGACACCTCTCTGCTTCTGGCTTTGAAGGTAAGAACTGCGTGTTTAATTCTGCTTTAGGACTAGTGCAAAGATGCCCAGTCAGAGGGTGCTGCAGAGGACATACCTGGTCGTAGGTACTGGGAAAGCTTGGGAATTTTGGTTCGTGAGGATGATCCTGTTTTGAAGTGAGCATGTTTTCAGCAAACCTTGTACATTCGATCAGTACTTTTCAAGTTTATTTAAACAAATTGACCCTTTTCCTCAGTTATCCCTTAAAGGTCAAGCAAATGCTTACTGACACTTGAACATGTCCTAGAAGTTTAAATTATTTTCATGTCCTTACTAGTTTATTTATCTTTATCAAAATGTACTTTTCTTATTCTCTGTGAATTGGGTTTTCCCTACTATATTTTAAGACAGACTTTCTCCATTTTTCAAAAGATCATCCATAATCTTTAATCTATAATTGAATCACAAAAAAATCTAGGGCTTTTTAAAAAATGCAGACTAACTTTGGTATTTTTAGGAAACATTTTATCATTTGCAAAGAGGAATCCAGCCATTTTTGCATTAGAGTATATGTAATAGCAGGGTCTAAGACATGAGATGTGGGGAAAGACGACTCAGCTGTGAGCCTCGTGGAGAATTTTATGGTGGATTCCAGTAGTGCTTAGGATATACTGATGAACAGGTGACAAGTATTAGTGCTTATGTGGTCTTTTCAAACACAGCGTTTCCCACTTTATTTGAAAGTGAATTCAAAGCTATTAGAGTTCCAGCATGTGAAAGGGAAGTGTTGGTTGAAATATCAGATGAAAGTAGTAATAGAAAGTCCTGAGCTACAGAAAGGAAAAGGAGAGGACCCCTCACCCCCCGCCCTGCTGTGCAGCAGCAAAGAGCCCGTGCCCCTCCACGTGAGCCCCAGCTTGCCTCTCCAGGGTCTGTGCTGTTGCGGGGGGAGTTTACCTGCCCTTTCTGTGCCTTGGTGTTCTTGTCTGTAATATGGGGAAATAATCCTAGTACTTTTCTCATGAGCTTATTGTAGAGATTAAAAACCTCTCAGAAAAAGTACCAGAAAAAAAAAAGTACCAGAAACAGTACCCGGTATATATTAAACATTCAGTGGGCTACTGCTAGGTTGAGGGGGGAATTGATATTAAGTATTTTCTAGGTTAACAAAACTTTACATACTAAGATGGGATTTTAGGCCAGGGAGTTCATTTCCTACTTTTATGAGGAACCATCCCTAAGAATTCTTGGTAGCATTTCAGCCACTTCCATCCATTTTGTATTTATAAAATAGGATAATCTGGATGCACATGACAAGGTCTCTGAGGTCCTAGAAATTGATTCCACAGTCCACACACTTTTCTTATGGGGGAGTCCGGGAATGCACTGAGCCCCTCCCCACCTCCACCCCGCCACCATGTGTCTGCCACTGGCTGGGCATATGCTCTGAGTGAGGAGGTGAGGGTTTGAATGTGAAGACACGGTCTCCATTCATAGGAAGCTTCCAGTCTAACGTGGAATGGGAGCAGGACAGAAGGGGAAAAATCACATAGGATGTGGTCTTTTCATAAAGTGGCAGCACAGATGATGCTCTAAGAAAATTCACCTAGGAGGAGTGCCTGGCTTTGTTGGAGGTGAGTCGATCTCCCAAGGAGGTGGGAGTGGGGTTATGAGTGAGCTGGGGGGGCACCACAGGCTGGGAGAGGGGAGCAGGAGGAAGCCTGGCTGGATCAGGTGGCCAGAGATGGCTCATCCTCCCCTGAGCAGGGCTGAGGGCATGAGCCTGTGACTGGGTAGAAATGAAGGGGTGCAGAGTGGCCTGTTCTTCATGTCCTCATGAATCATTTTAAGGAACCTTGAACCTCAATATTGCTGTAACAAGTCCTGGACAGATTTTAACCTGGAAAATGACATAGTGAAACTAATGTTTTGGGGGAGAGTCTTACAGGTGGGAGGAAAATGATGGGAATCAAGTGTGGGGAGAGGGGTCAGGGTCCACCATGAGTCTCCTGGAGGGGTAATCACGTTGAGCAGTGACCTGGCCTTCATCTCAGGCACTGACAGGGGTTGGAGGGAAGGGGCTGGATTCATAGGTGCTCAGGTGGTACAATGGACAGAATTTAGTGATGAATTAGAGGCAGAGCCCTTAAAGGATGTGGGATACTTCTGTTTCCAATCTGAGCAACTGTCATGCCCTTGAAAGCGGGAGCAAGTTTTGGTGCGGGTGGGGTGGGGAATATGTGTTTAGTCTTGAGTATGTTGAGTTTGAGGTGCATCCCTGAGTGGAAGTGGTAAAGCTTCTCAGGCAAGAACCGCATGAATGTGAAGTGGGGTGAGGGAGATGGTGAGTTAGCACGGGTGGTGTTGGGTGGCAAGGGAGGGTGTGGAGTGGCCCAGAGAGCCCTCCTTGAAGCCAGCATGGCCGGAGAACTAATTTGGGATGGGAGGAAAAGAATTTCACCTGAAGGAACCAGAGGGGGCAAAACTGAGTAAAACCTAAAGAACAGGGAATGTGGAAAGAAATCATAAACTCGCATACTAAGGGAATTTTGACAAGAGAGGGGTGTGTTTGCTAATTTAGAAAGATCTGTAACCCCAAAACCATGAACAATAATCACAACTTGAAAGAGCAATTGGTCGGTACGTGAGAAGACCCCATATGTGGAAGACTTTGCTTCAGTTTCTTAGTAAGCTATGTGTTAATTAAGGATTAAGCAAGGGGAATGATGAAAGACATGTTTATTAATATAGCAAATGAATCACATCTAACAAGTGCTGTGAGTTTCTTAGCTCTTCCGTGCCAAGAACTCCGTGTGATGGTTCCAAGCAACCTTGTAGTTTCCACTACAATGTCCCTAAATGAAACCTAAGCATCAGCCTAATGCAACTACTCACTGTTGTCTGGGTTTCCCACTATTTCCCAAGGCTGTGTTGGTGACCTCTCTTCCAGGAAGCCTTTCAGATTGCATTTAACTGGGTGTTCTTTCTTTCTTCTCCAAACCTTAGAGCATTCTCTAGGATACTCTCACATTCTTCTTTGTGTTGGAGGTTTGTGAACCTGCCAACACATGGATGACCGTCCCTTAATGGTCAGCCATTTATGGTTTTCTGAGGTGTGAATGGCACCATGCCTGATTGCAGAACGTCTCTCTGGTTGACGGGAACCATTCCTTAAGTATGTGTTGCACTATACTGATGGGTATGTCAAGCATGACACCAAGGACAGGATTAAAATTAGAAATGTGGGAAGAAAGATCCATTAATGATTTGAATTAAAAAGCTGATGCACATGAGGAAAAAATAGAAGGTGGAAGAATAGTCAATTTCTATACAGACAACATCAGATAATCCATTAACTGGGAATTTGGCTGTGCCCAATGTGGCAATCTTTCGAAATGCCGGGGGACACCTGCAGGGTGGAGCGGACAGGGGAAGCCTTTAGGCTCTGTCCCCTGAGCCACTTCGGGCCCCTTCATTCTGAGCCACAAACATACCTCAAGAGGACTTTGGAAAAGGCCAAAAAGGAACTCTTAAACTAAAACTTGAAGGTCTCAAACCAGCAAGTCTGGTGAGTGATAACAAGTATAGATACAAAAGACGGAAAAATGAGAGCTTTGTTTGGCTAAAAGGGAACTTGTAAACAAGTAAATTTAGGGCAAACACTTTAACAGAGGCTGGTGGGAGTGAATGGAGAATCTGGAGTTGTCTCAAATGAAAGTGGGCTGGGTGTTCTAGTATCGGAGATGATTCAGAAAAGTCTGATATACAAAAATGGGCTTTCGAACTTGTCCTGTTTTTGCAGAGATCTTAAATTCCGTTTCTGTGGCTTCTTGTGTTTTCCTCCTTGGCTATAAGTCCTGGATCACTCTGAGAATCTGCTGAAAGAGATGGAATTCTCCATGGGGAAAATGTGCACATTCATGTATACGTAATCAGAAAATTCATGCGTGTATTGTCAGAAGTGTGTGTGTGTGCGTATAATTCCACATATAGGTTTATTCACTTATGACTTGTGCAATTCAGGATCTCCAGACACCTTTCCATGGAACTTCAAGGCCCCGCTATACCCCAAACAACAGCTTCCGGCTCTCCAGTGGCTGTGAAACTGTCCCTTTGCAGAGGCTGGCCCCTTGGATGCCACTGGCACCATTCCAAGTGTCTGTGCTGTCCCCTGGCCTCCAGCCAGATGCATTCACACTGTTCTGCACATTTCCTTATCTAAAAAGGCAGCAAACAAATGCTGAAAGGCTTAGGCAGAACTAAGTTCCTCTTTATTTTCTTTTCACACAATTTTTCAGTGTCATCAATAAACAAAGCTCCATCTCTGAGAATTGAGAGCCTTCGCTATGGATTATATGGGAACCAATCAGGACTTTGGCATTTTGTGCCTCTGACTTGCCGTCTTGAGTCCATTTGGACAGAAAGCTCACAGAGTCCTCTTGCTTGCTAAGCTGTGGATTAGTTTATTTATTAATGAGGTGGTGCTGACAATTTATTTCCAAGAGCCAGTGTGCTGGGCAAAGCAATGTGATATTAAGGCATTCCATAAAATTGTGAGGAGGAAGACCACATCAGAAGCGCACAGTGTAATGAGAGGGAGTGCTAGAAAACCAGACACCAAGTGAGGTGTGGGAACCAACACTAATTGGGCACCAACTGCATATCGTCACTGTATATGGGTTGGCAAGCCCCTCGGCAACTCCATGAGGTAGAAATTGTCATCCCCATTTTACAGATGAGAATATAATTTAATAGGAGGTAAGCAGCCTTAGAAGGCATTGCGTTGCCATTTATGGTGCTTGGTATGGTTGGGATTCAGTCGGAGATGAGATTTGGGAATGGGAACGGGGTGGTTGGGAATTCCACTCCTTATCTCTCTAGCCAGACTCCTGTTCTTATGTAGACATCCTATAGTAGCTTTGTTGCATACAGCTGTAGCCCAGACCATATTTTAGGGCTCCTTGTAAGTTACCAAGTGTTGATGAGGACCTGTTTTGTAGCTAGTACTATATAAACACCTCATCCAGTAATTGTGTAAGAACTGACCTATTAGAGCAAAGGGAGTTATAGTAACCATAATTACCCACATTTCACTCCTGCATGCTTTGTGTTCTTTTGGGCCACCTGCCCCTGTGTGGTGTTGTCCTCAAGGATTTCCAAGAGGGTCTGGGAATATTCACATGATTTTAGCTTCTTCATGCTCTCCTTTCTCTCAGGCTCTGTAAGGGATCATTCCAGATGGTGAGATGGATATCTCTGTTGACCTGTCTCTATGGTGAGGGAGAATTAGCATGGGGACCCCCAGCCAACCCAGGATGAACATGTAACTTGAGTGTTTAAGTCACTGAGATTTGGGGGTGCTTGTTATTGCATCATAACCAAGTTGGTACTGACCAAAACTTCCTCTGAGGCTGGTTTTCAGTGAATACCCAACTTGAAATTTACTTCTATTTTGCACTGATGCTCTTACTTTTCTGTCACCCCGTTTTGAGGAGTACCTGCCTTGACCATGACCCTGCCGTTAAATCCTGCCATTTGAATTGATTTTTTCCTCCACCACTCTGTCCCACAGTGTGAGTGGTTGACTTCTTTAAAGTATACAAGCCTGTGTCTCCCTAGCTTTTAATTTCTAGAGGATCAAGGGACTAGCATGGGAGGTGAAAGAGTGTTCCTTTCACTTTTCCAGAGCCTTTTCTCCCCAGAGCACGTGGACTCCACTGGCCCTGATGGGTGGGCTAACATAAGGCAGCTATGATCCTTCAGGCTTGTCTTTTCCTCTAGCCATTTGCTCAGCCCTTTATTGTCGTTCCTCACTTAGGAGGAATTTGCTTTTAGAAGCCTAGCCGTTGCATTTTGCTGTTTGTCCTCTGATCCCTCACATAACTACTGGAGGATATTTGCTTCATAGGCACATGGAGGCTTTGAATTATATTCCCAGGGGACTCCGCTCCTCCTATATAAATCAGATGAGGCAAAGAAAGCAGAGTGCAGAAGTATCCCTCACTCTCATGTGCCAGATAATTTCCAACTCCTCAAAAAATGCCACTTGATGGTTTGAAAATTCATTAGTATGAAGATGAACAGTTGGCTCCAAACAAGGTGTTAATGTGTGTTGGCGTCTAAGGTTAATGGCCGTCAATAATCAGGAAATGAACATATTGAGCCCTCTCTAGGGCAAGACAAGCTTCCCATGTATGAATATTGTCTCCATAAGCCCAGAGAACTGACTGAATAGTCCTCATACCCTGAGAACACCGACTTTCAGACTTATTTCATTTAGGGCAGGGTACACATTTGAATGAACAGCTTGAGGCACTGAGGAGTGAGAGGAAAAAGGTGGGTTATAGGGATCCTGGTCATTCCCATGGGCTCCCTGAGCTCTGGTGGGTTTCTTCCTATTCCCTTCAGCATCACCAGCCCTATAACCAAAGACTTCCTCTCAAGCCTTTTGGCAAGATGAGGAGTGAAAGCAGGCTACGAATTGCTATAAATATTAAAAATTTAAAAAATACTGGGGATAATAAAAACGTAGTAGCTACTCCTTAGTAAGCCTGTAAGTTATACCACACATTTCTTATATATGTAATCTTTAATAATTAAAACCCTGGAATATGTTATAATAAACCTCATTTTACAAATAAGGTAATAGAAGGTCAAAGTTTAACTTTTCAAAGGCCACATAAAGTGAGTGTCTGAATTTACCCAGATAAATTCACTCATGTCCAATTTTTCCCTCAAATAAAATACTGGTGCACACTTTTCTTAAAATAGCAATTTCATTATTTTTGGTTAAATCACAAAACTTTTTTTTTTTTTTTGGTTTGGTACAGTTATATTGGTTACTCTTATTACTGAATCATCTGGAACTTCTTGCATTAGTTTTGAAGATTCTTGTATGAGATCTCACCCTTACTAAAAATAATTTTATTAAGCTCCTCAACAAGCTGTGTTTTACCTGGGTGTATCTCTGCTGGGAACTAGAAGCAGGGGTCTGGTTCTCACTCACGCTTTTCCTTCCTTCTCCACTTCCACCACCCAAAGCCTTCTTCTGGGAACCCTGCATGTCCATGGAGGTCACTGTTTCCATGAGGTAGTTACCGCCTCTCAACTTTCAACCCAGTTCTATTCTTTTGCAATTAGACAGAGAATGGGTTTTTTTGAATAACCAAGGACTGTAACTTACAGAACTTTAAGCTTGGAGGTGAATTTAGTCTCTGCAATGACAATGCAATTGCCTCTCATTCTTGTCTTTTTGCCTCTGGGCTCCTTGCACATTCTTACTGTCTATTCTTCTAATTCCTGCCTGCTGCTCTGCTGATGCTGCCTTCACCATGATCTAGGTCTTTCAGCTTGTTTTATCTCATGCCCCTTGTAAATTCTCCTCCTCCCTCCACTCTTGAGTGACTCTCCTCCCCAAACCAGCAGCCTCAGCCCCACCTGGTACCTGTTTAGTCTGTGGCTTGACAAGCTTTCCAGGTGATTTGGATGCATGTTAAAGCTTAAGAACACAGTTCCAGGGCATTCATAATTATTGAACAGGCATTCCTCCTTGAAAAATCTCTTCTGTTGATACTTTAAAACATACATGTCTTTATAGCTGTAAAGGACTTGTTTGTATTTCTCCAATTTTCTGTTTTTATGTTAGGGTTTTCTCCTGGCTCTGATATTCTCTCCCCCCTTATTTTTATAAGGACCTCAATCCTATTTTTCTCTGTGAATTTCTCCTTCTGAGCCTCTGCCCTTGTCTTGTTCTTTCCTATTATATCTCACTCTCAAATATTTTCAATTACCTCCTCCATGCTATGATTCACACTTCAGCATCATGGATCTGAACCTCTTAGAGTTTCATATTTCCCAAAGCTTAAAGGTTGTTTCTCTTGTGTTTTTTTAACCTAGTATTTCAAAGAATAAGTCTTTATTCTGTAGTAAGAAGGGTTGCCAGCCTCAGAACCAAATTAAGAGGTGTTCCTGGAAAATAGAAAACAAATGTTTTGTATGAGAAAGAATGGGATTGATAAGTACAAAAATACTAAGCTCAAAACACAAGTTGAAAAGCTGCTGTAACTACAGGTCAGTGAGCCCAGAGTCCAGCCTTTTCTCCCTCCCTGTCAACACCACACATAGTGTCAGCACTTGGGACAGACCTAGCAAAGCAAACCATCTGCTTCAAGCTGAGTATACTGGCTTCAGGGAACTGAAAGACCAGAGATAGAGCTAACTCAAGAGCTTCACAGAATGGTAGGGAATGGTGAAAAAGAAGGCTCTATGTATAATTTCTACCCAAGAGAAAAATTCATTCCAGTCCCCAAAGCCTACAGTAAAGATGTCATTCTTTTGGCCATTCAGAATCCCAAATGGGACTGACTTCTGTCTGTATCCACTGAGGTAAGTCTGTCCACTGTCAGTCAGCATTGCAATTCCAGGAAGTTAATCACTAAAGAAACAGACCTTTATGACCCTGGGAAGAATATATGTAAGTACCTATATAAGTGATCCTAAGCCTTTATACTTAAAGTGGGATGAGGGAGGGAAGCAGGGATCATCAAATTAAGGAAAGTCAAGTCTTTTTTAAATTGGATAATTAACATTATTCAGTATATAACATAATGATTTAATATTTATATATCCTGTGAAATGATTACCACAATAAGTTCAGTTAGCAACCATCCCCGTATATAATTACAATTTTTATTTCTTGTGATGAGGTCTTTCAAGAACTTTTTAGCACCTTCCAAATATGCAATAGTGTTATAAACCATAGTCACCATGATTTACATTACATGTGCACCATGCCGTACAGAATCTTATGTAATAGGATCAAAGTGAAGCAAACAAATGATAGACTGATTCTAGATACAACAGAATTCAGGGAACAGAAGTAAAAAGTATCCCAAAGAATACCTTTAAAGATACTTGAGAGTATTGTTCTTCTATAAAATAATACCATTAAAAATTAATCAGAGAACAAGAATTAGAAGTGCAAATTCACCATGCTGTTTCAAAAAAAATGGATGTAATTGAAGACAAAAATAGTGATTGGGAAAATACTGGGAAATTGCCTCAGACTGTGGGGCAAAAGAAAAAAGGTTTAGAGAAAAGATTAAAGGTTTGAAGATGAATCTATAATACTGTGCATTTTCTTTTTTTTTTAAGATTTTATTTATTTATTTGACAGAGATCACAGGTAAGCAGAGAGGCAGGCAGAGAGAGAGGAGGAAGCAGGCTCCCCGCTGAGCAGAGAGCCCGATGCAGGCCTCGATCCCAGGACCCTGGGATCATGACCTGAGCAGAAGGCAGAGGCTTTAATCCACTGAGCCACCCAGGTGCCCTAAAACTGCATTTTCTATGGGGGTTTTAGAGTGAATGGAGATTGAAGAAAAATCCAGCTCATATTCACAGCCAAATACATGTAAATGAGTTAAATTCTACAGTAAAAGAGACTGGTTTACAAACGGAGCTGTAGTGTAAGAAATATACAATAAATATTAGAGAACCCCTGCAAATGAGACATTAAAAAGAAAAAGGCAAATTCAAACAAAGGGGAAAACAAGTATGATAGCATGTTAAAAAAAGGAAGGAAAATATCAAACCCCTTAAATGGGGAAATGAGATTTCATATTGGTAAACTATTTCTTTTACTCCAAAAAATGGGGCCACAGCCTTTATTAAACTTCTTATATAGCTTTAAAATACATACAGCAGAAATAATTAGAACATAAATAAAAAGGACATAGTCACAGGATGAAAGCAAATCTTCTCTCACAATCAACAGGGCAAGTGTACAAACAACACAGTAATGATATGAATATTTTGATAAAACGATGTGGTATCTAGTTGTACTCAACACATAATATGTAGTCATTCTAAACACGATTCAGTACTCATCAAAAATATTGTATTAAGAAAGGGAAGCTCAGGTTTTTAAAAGGGAAAAAAATCATATATACAATATTAAAACAACCCAATGCACTTAGCAATTACAACAAAGACAGGATGTGCAGATGTACAGATCTGCATGTAAACATATAGCAGGTGTTCTGGAAACATTTACATCAAAATTGTAACAGAATTTGCCTCTAGAGAGGGCAGCATGGAGAGTGGTGAGTGGAGATTTTTACTTTTCATTTGCTTATTTCTGTGTGAATTACTTGAGATTGTGTTAGTAAATTCATTAGAGAACTCTGATAACCTAGGAGACAGGTAAGATTAAAATTCTACATGTCCATCAATACAGCTGATAGAATTATGAGTTACATGGGCACATTGGAAACCCACGCCAAGCAAACGCGAATGTGTCTGCGTAAGTTTGTATCGCAGTCCCTGGAAGGTACCTGTGGGATCAACAGGGCTGGATGAGTTGGGGAGTGGGGCATGGACTCTGCAGAAACAGAATTTCCTTGAGAATTAATGAGGTAAACTAAATTAAAAATGCTAAATTTATGCTTACACTGTAAGAATGAATGCAACTGCATTTCCTGGGTGAGAGATACAGATGGCCGGCCTCTGTGTCCTCTGAATATAGCAGAGCTGGGCTTGAGAAGGCCACAAAGCTAGCCTCCACATCTGAACCCCTTTAATGATACAAAATAAAGACAAGGTGAAGTCCAGTGAAACTGTCGGCGGCGAGGGTGATCTTCTGTAAGACCCTTACAGACCCACTGTTCAAGCACTTCCCTAGAGGTTGAATCTGGTTGACCTGAATTCCCACTCTGTGAGGATCTGTTCTCAATATCTGTGACTAATCAATCTTTGCCTATTGCTCGGGCATTCCCCGACTTCCCATCAGAAGGGAAAAGCCAGTGCCTGGCACTCTGAGTGTGCAATAACTTTTCAAGTTATAAATTTAACATGAAGGAAGGAGAGCGGGGTATTGACTTAGCCTCTGTAAAGAACAAAGTTGGTGCATAGGAATAGGCCAGGCTGCCCGTGCAGCAGAGCAGAGAGGAAAAGCTGTGGTAGGAACTTCGGGGTTCAGGTTTTAATAAGCAGTTGTCCGCTTCCTCTCCCCTTTGGATTTCGGTGTTCTTGCATACCAGCTCCTGCCCTGAGCGCTGATTCAGACCCACTCTCACCCTCTTTTCTGTGTTATTCTAGATGAATGAGGATGTCTGGGGAGCACTTTACTTGCTACTAGCTCTCACAATACTAAGCAACATCTTATGACCTTCATCACATTTGTTGTGAGATCCTAGGATAACTTTGTGAATGATCTGTCCTGGAAGGTTTTGTTTGGTTTGAAATTTATGATGGCCAACCAGATGTTCTACCCAATGCAAACAAAGACTTTTCCTTAAGTCCGTTCTCAGGCCACACGAGATGGTAGATAAGAGTCCATGTGATGTGCTGTAATAGTGGTTCTCAAAGTCTGGGCCTCGGCCCAGTGGTATCTGTCACCTGCTCCAAGTGCACTTGTGTGGGCCCCCTCCAGACCCACTGAATCAGACCGTCTGCAGATGTCTAACTGCCTCTCTTGGGTCCTCAGTTCTGAGAGCATGGTCGTAGGTGTCAGACCGTGGTGCGTGTTGAAAGATTGATTGCTTATCTGTTATCTATTAAGCACCGTCTAGATCAGCATCACCCAAAAGACCTATAAGGGGAGCCACATATGTAAGTTTCAATTTTCTAGTGAAAACAAAATTAAAAAAAATACAGATGAAGTTAATTTTACTAATATATTTTATTTAACACGATATGCCATCATTTCAACATGTCATCGATATAAACATATTTATAGAGGTTTTACTTTAGGGGGGACTATATCTTGGAAATCCAGTGTATTTTACTCCTACAGCTTGTTGAGTTTTTGCCCAGCTGCATTTCGTGGGCTCAGTAGCCACATGTGGCTGGTGGCTGCCGGGAGAGCACTTGCCTGAGGAGGACCGAGGTCTCTGTTACACACCACTGGTATTGGGTATACCCAATATTGTGAACCACCGGTATTGGGTTGAATGCAGAATTATTTATCGTATTGGTTGAGGCTCGGATCCTCAGCCACTGCTCCAGCAGCTCCAGAGAGTAGAAAGAACCCGAGGACCCCTAGTGTCGGGGGCCTGGCCCTACCCGTTTCCACCTGTGCCCTGCCAGACACTGAGGGGTGTGTGTCCTCCGCAAATTTGTACTTGAACCCTACCCCGCGGCATGATCGTATGAGGAGAGCAGCAGTCTGGGGGGACCTTCATGAGTGGGAACAGTGTCCTTAGAGAAGAGACGGCAGACATCTCCCTCACTCTTTCCACCATTTGGGGACACAGGGAGAAAATGCCAACCATGAACCAGGAAATGGCTTCTCACCAGACACTGAATCTGCCCGCACCTTGGTCTTGGACTTGCCACCTCCAGAACTGTGAGAAATGAACGTCCGTGGTTTACAAGTCATTCGGTGGTCTGTTCATCAGCCCAAACAGACCGAGACACGCTCCATCCTTTATTTGTAGAGTACGGTGCACTTGACCCGGTGGGATGCAGTGGTAGCTGATCCTTATTCCTACCTAGTCGGAAATGTAGGGGATCTTTCCTCAGGCTCAAGGAGAGAATGGGGTAAATAGCCTTTCCTTCCAGGAAGGGAGTGGGAGAGTAGGGGCAAGAATCAGGGATTCGGTGCCAGCGGCCAGCGACGGAAGCCTGGACCTGCTCTATACTTTCTGAGTCATGCTTTTAGATAGTCCCGTGGGGGTAGTTGCTGATTGTCTTACAGGGTTGTTGAAGATCTGGTACTTTGTGAAAGCTACTGTACATCCGGGTGTCCAGAACTTACACAGGTGCAGCTTTGCACAAATTTGTTTTACGTCCTATTACTTAGATCTCAACGTTTAACATAGTGTTAAAAGTGTCTTGGAACCCACAGATCTGGGGATCTCGGCAAGAGGCTTCTGGCGGCCCCAGCGTGAGGGGTAGTCTAAGCAAGTCCACTCTGAGGTGCAGGCAGTGCAAAAATCCTCCATTCCAAGATGGCCGCTTCCTGTTATTTAGCCCAAAACAGTATTGTCTATTGCTCCGTTTCTGTCCTTCTGTCTGATCTCCATTCATGCGGTTTGTCTGTCTTTGTATGGAAACACAGAATTTTTAGCCTTTTAGCTATCTTAGTTGCCCTTCCTGTCCCTTGACTTTTTCTGTTCATCATTAAATTTGTGGATTTGCAGTGAGACTTCTATCCATCCTTTTAAAAAAAAAAAATCCCGTATTTGTTTCATCAATTACTACAGTTAATTATACTAATTAGCAATCTTTCCCTGCTTAGTTCGATTTACTTTTAGTCCTTCTTAGGAATAGACCACCCACATTCGTGACACTTTAATTTCTCCAGTTGTGTGGTTGGTCTTACTCATGGCCCTCGGTGAGGTTCTGCACCCACCTTTCCAGGCCAGGTGACGCCTGCTCTCTCTCCCTGCTCACTGCCCACTCACGGTTCCTATATCGCCCTCCACTGATCCTCACAGAGCGAGGTGAGCTCCGTGGAAGAGAGGCTCCCTCGTCTCAACACACACATCCTGTGTCCTGAAGTGACAGCTTGGCTTGGTTCAATCCCTGGCATTCCTGGATCACTGTCCTACTCAAGTGTTCTTGTGTTCAAGATTTATAATAAAGCCCAAAGCAATCCTGTTTTGAAAAAAAATTAAAAATCTGTCACTTTCCTCCCTGCTCATTGTCTCTCCCCTCATCTTCTCTCTTACTCTCTTGCATTTCAAAGAGCAGAATGTTTTTTTGAAGTGTATATGCCATCCAGTATCCTGTTAGTTTCAAGTTTCCATCATAATGATTTGGTATTTTATGTTACAAAGTGATCCCCATGATAAATCTAGTTACCATCTGTCACCTGTCACCTGAGTTATTATAGTGTTACTGACTATATTCTCTGTGCTAAACATTGCATCCCCAAGACTTACTTTATAACTGGAAGTTTGTGTCTCTTAATCCCCTTCACTCCCCAACCCTTACCCCACTCTGGTAACCAACAGTTTTTTCTTGTATCCATGAGTCTATTTCTATTTTATTTCATTTGTTTTTTAGCTTCTATCTGTAAGTGAAATTATTAAGGTATTTATCTTTCTCTGACTAATTTCACTCACCCTAATACCTCCCATATATCGATGTTGTTGCAAATGGCAGTTTCATTCTTTTGATAGCTGAAAGGGGGCCAGTGTGGACTAGATAATGCGCCTGACTATGGATCAGAAGATTCTTTCTATGACTGAGTAATACTTCATTGTATTTTTCTTTATCCATTCAACTATAGATAGACATTTAATTTGTTCCCATGTCTTGGCTATTGTAAATACTGCTGCATTGAACATAGGACTGAATAGATTGCTTTCAAATGGTGCTTTTTATCTTCAGATAAATACCCAGAAGTGGAAGTACTAGATAGTATAGTAGTTCTATTTTAAATTTCTTGAGGAATCTCCATGCTGTTTTCCATAATGGCTGCACTGGTTTGTTCCCACCAACAGTGCATGGGGGTTCCCTTTTCTCTACACTCTCGCCAGTACTTGCTATTTTTTGTCTTTTTGATAATAGCCAATGGGACAGATGTGAGGCAGTATTTCAATGTGATTCTGATTTGCATTTCCCTGGTGATTAGTGATGTTGAGCACCATTTCATATGCCTTATGGCCATCTGTATGCCTTCTTTGGAAAAATGTCTAAGTACTCTGCCAAAATTTTAATAAGTTTTTTTTTGGATATTAAGTTGTATAAGTTCTTTATAGATTTGGAAATTAACCCCTTATGTATGATTTGCAAATGTATTCTCCCATTCTATAGTTTGCCTTTTTATTTTGTCGATGGTTTCCTTTGCTGTGCAAAAGCTTTTTAGTTTGTTGTAGTCCCATTTATTTTAGATTTTGTTGCCCTAGCCTGAGGAGACTGGTCCAAAAAAATATTGCTAAGACTGCTATCAAAGTGTTTACTGCCTATGTTTTCTTCTAGGAGTTTTATGGCTTCAAGTCTTACATTTAGGTCTCACATTAACTCCATTTTGAGTTAATTTTTGTGTATGGTGTAAGGCATTAAGAATGGTCCAGTTTCATTCTTTTGCATGTAGCTGCCCACTGGGGCTTTGTTTTGGCCTCACATGTCATCTGTCCTGGAGAATGTTCCATGTGCACTGGAGAAGGATGTGTGTTTTCTTGCTTTTGGATAGAATATTCTACATATTATTTATTAGGTCCATCTCGTCTAATGTGTTATTTAAGGCTGATGTTTCCTTACTGGTTTTTCAGTCTGGATGATCTGTCCTTTGATATAAGTGGGGTATCAAAATCTTCTATTGATACTGTATTTCCATCAGTTTCTCTCTTCAGGTCTGTTAATATTTGCCTTACACATTTAGATGTTCCTGTGTTGAGTGCGTAAATATTTACAAGTGTTGTATCTTCTTGTTGGATTAACCTCTTTATCATTATGTAATGTCCATGGTTGTCTTTTATCCTGGCCTTTGTTTTATAGTCTATTTTGTCTCTTAATGAGTATAGATACCACAGCTTTATTTTTGTTTCCATTTGCATGGAATATCTTTCACTTTCAGTCTGCATGCCCTTATATTTGGAGTGAGTGTCTCATAGGTAGCATACAGATGGATTATTTATCCATTCTGCTAGAGAATTTAGTCCATTTACATTTAAAATAGTTATTGATAGGTATGTGTTTCTTGACATTTTGTAAATTGTTTTCTGGGTATTTTGTAATTCCTCTTCCTTCTCTTGCTCTCTCTGTTATATTTTGATGACTTTCTTTAGTGCTATGCTTAGATTCTTTTCTCATTATCTACTATAGGTTTTTGCTTTGTGATTTTATGAAGCCAATATGTATTAGCCTGTATAATAACAGTCTACTCTAAGTTGATTGCAAATTAAGTTTGAATGCATTCTAAAACTCTACATTATTATCCCCACATTGTTTAATTTCATATTTTACATCTTTTTATTTTCTACAGAAAATAAAACCATTAACCATTGCAGTTTTTGTTAATTTTACTACTTTTGTCCTTTAACCTTCATACTATGTTTATAAATGATTAATTTACCACCTTTGCTATATATTTAACTTTACCAGTGATTTTTTTTCCTTTCTTTCTTTCTTTCTTTCTTTCTTTCTTTCTTTCTTTCTTTCTTTCTTTCTTTTTCTTTTTTTTTTTACTTTTAAATGTTTTCTTGTAACTAATTTGTGCCTTTCTATTTCAGCTTAAAGAAGTCCTTTAGTATTTCTTATATGACTTTAGTGGTGATGAACTCCTCTAGCTTTTGCTTATCTGGATCAATCTCTATCTCTCCTTCAATTCTGAATGACAACCTTGATGGGTAGAGTGTTCTTGATTGGAAGGTTTTTGGTTTTTGGTTTTTTTTTTTCCTTTTAGTATTTTGAATATATCATGACACTCTTTGGGCCTGCAAAGTTTCTGCTAAAAAATCTGTTAATAGTCTTAGGGGGAATTCCCTTGTATGTAACAAGTTGTTTTTTCTTGATACTTTTAAGATTCTTTCTCTCTAGATTTCAGTACTGTAATTATAATGTGTCTTGGCATGGATCTCTTTAGGTTCATCTTTTTTGGAATTCTCTGGACTTCCTGGATCTGGATGTGTGTTTCCTTTCCTATGTTAGGGAGGTTTTCAGCCATTATTTCTTCTAGTAAATTTTCTGCCTCTTTCACTCTTCTTCTAGGATCCCTATAATATGAATGTTATTCCATTTGATGTTGTCCTATAGGACTTTTAAGCCAACTTTATTTTTTTTTAATACTTAAAAAAATTTTTTTTCCTGTCCTGTTTGGGTGAGTTCCACTGCTATGTCTTCCAGCTCTGATTTGTTCTTCTACTTCATGTAGTTTTCTATTGAGACCTATAGTGTATTTTTATTTTATTTTACTTAATTTTTTCAGTGATCCAAGATTCGTTGTTTATGCACCACACCCAGTGCTCCATTCAATATGTGCCCTATAGTGTATTTTTAAATTTGGCTATTGTATTCCTTAGTTCTGTGACTTCTGTTAAGTAGTTTCTTATATTTTCTGTCTATTCGTTGAAGTTCTCATTGCATTCATTCATTCTTCCAATTTTGGTGAGCATCTTTATGACCATGACTTTGAACTCTTTATCAGACAGGTTACTTTTCTCTACTTCATTGAGGTTTTTTTCTGAGGTTTTATCTTGTCGTTTTGTTTGGAACATATCCAGTATTTCCTCATTTTGCTTGACTCTGTGTTTGTTTGTATGTATTAGGCAAAACATCTACCTCTCCCAGTCTTGAAGGAGTGTCCTCATGTATCTGGAAGGAGTGTCATTGTGTAGGAGATTAACCTTATCATTCAACCTTACACTAATTCTTGGTTGTCCATTGAAACTTTGTGATTATCTAAACAGCTTGATTTATTCTTGATAAGTTCCAACTGTTGTATTTGCCAAGATCTGTCTGTACTCCAAAAGGAAGTATCTCAAGAGTACTCAGTGTACAGTCCTGTGGGGCCACACTTGTAAACCCTGCGGCATCCAGACTGGGCAATCTGAAGGTATGCCCTGAGTGACAGTTGGGAAAACCAGGGCTCCAGTGTATAAGCTCTTTTCTGGGAGGTACCCACAAGATGTTGCAAGGCAAAGGAGAGATGCAAAGATGGTGTACCTCGGCTACATTCCCTGAGAGCACCTCCATGGCCTTTAGGTGTGTGGTCCTTCTGAAGCCTGCCCCTTATGCTAAAGTTAGAGGATAATTAAATAAGCTGCCTCCTCCTTTTTCTCCTGCTCCTCCTCCTCCCCCTCATTCCCACTTCCCTCTCCTTCCCCTCCTTCTCCTCCCCCTCTTCTTCCTCCTCCTCTTTCTTCTTTTCTTCTTCCTCTTCTTATTCCTCTTCCTCCTCCTCCTCTTATTCTTCTTCCTTCTCCTCTTCTTCCTCTTCCTCTTTCTTCTTCTTCTTTTTTTTTTTCATGCCCTGGGAGATGGTAGCCTGTCAGGAACTGTGTCTTTTATTCTTCCAGTCCCATGGGACCTTGAAATATAAGTCCCCGGGTCACCAGAGCCAATGCCTAAGGGGTATCCCCTGTGTGGCCTACGTTTATCCAGTGGTTTTAGCAAGGCAGCAGAGGACTATAGGGCCAGGGCACACCAGCTCACTTTAGTGAGGCTGCAGAGGAGCGTGGGGTGGAGCATGCCAGTGCTAGTGTTAGCAAGATAGATGGAGAGCACAAAAGTGGTGTCTACCAGCACCTTCATTCCTGGAGAGAGTCCCAGTAATCCCCTACCTCTCCAGAAGATGTTTAAGATTAGCAAATGAGTCTTTTTTTGAGTATGGTTTAGGTGCTTTTCCAAGTTCATTTCTTGTGCTGTGTCCTGGGGTTAATGAGTCTTTGTGAGCCCTTTCAGAATGGAATCTCAGTTCCCTGGGTCCTTGGGGTCTCCTGGATGTAAGCCATGTTGGTTTTCAAAGCCACATGTTTTGGGGGCTTGTGTCTCTGGTGCAGGTCTCTAGGGTTGCGGTACTTGATGTGAGGCACAATCTCCAGATTCACAACTTCCAGATTGTGAGATCGCTCCCTAGTGAGGCTTGCCTTGCTGGGGGTGGGGTGTTTGGTTTGACTGTGTCTCTGTATCCCCTGTCTGCCCTGATGTGGCCCTTTCATTAGTTGTTGTAGAGAAACTGTTCTGCTTGTTTTCATGTCTTTTTCAGACCCATATGTAGCTGTAGAGTTGTGTCCATGGGAAGAGGTGAGTTCAGGATCTTCCTATGCTGCCATATTGAACTGCCTCTTCCACCTCTTGATTATTTGGCTCATTTATTCTAGCTCTTGGGAATATGGGTGACATCTTATCTAAGCCTTTATCAGAAACTTAGGCTGGGACATAGAATAGGTTACAGTTTTTCTTCCACTGTTTTACTGTGCAAAGCGTTCTTTGATTCAAGCTAATACTGTTTCGGATATAATGCTAATAGATCAAGCATCATGAGGGTCCTCAGAGTGTGGCACTTGTTAGGGCATGGTAGGCATAGAAGCCCAGTACACATTGATTCCAGTAAGAATAAATTTCCTACCTCCTCCAAGGTGAATCAAGTGCAGTATAAGGTACCTGCTATCTGCCTGTGTCAAGCAGCTTCCTCAGAGGGTGGTGCCTTTTTAAGGACTCGTTGTCTTTGCTGACAGCAGACAGAAATACGGAAGTGTTTGTCCCTATATTAGCTATTACCAAAGAGAGGCTGTGCTCTTGGGCTCATAAGTAGCCTCTTTGTCTACCACTAATGGTGACTAAGTTCATGGGCTCATTGTCTCAGCCCTGTGGGCACTAGGAAGAGAGATTTATACCTGTGACAGAAGTCACCCTTCCCACTTGTTAAGAGTATCTCTGTAGTGAAAGCTCAGTGGTGGTCATGAACACGAGTGTCAAAGATCTGCCTATTCTATGCCTGTCCTCTAGGTTCAGTAATCTTTCCCATATTTTCATGTGTTCAGTCTCCCTATTGTTTTTCTGTTTTGCTCCTGAACAAAAAGCTGAGGAAGTAAACTCTTTGGATTATATACCTCAGCCAGTTCTGTCTCCGTTTAAAGTAGATCTCCAGGTTTACCAGTTCCAGCTCAATCCACTGATTTTTTTCACTACCGCCCTTTAAGGCCACTTCTGGAAGTGGCTGTTACGTGACAGTTTCTCCTTTTCTGGTAGTAACCACATGATACACCGACCCATGTAGGAATAGGCACACATCTTTCTTCTTTCATCAATTGTTCATAAAGAACCCTTACATTATGTGAATTGATGGGAACATGTCATTATATCATGGATTTAATTTTCTCATACCTTCTGGATTTGCAAAGACTCTGCTCAAAATATGTTGCTCTTATCTCACAGTGGATGGTTGATGGGCCAGTAAGAACCAGTGCCTCAGTGGCACTGATAATATCTGCCTTCTAATGGGCAGCTGCAGATATGCTGTCACCTGTGTCTTGTGGTCTGGCCCTCAGGGTCTGTGTGGTAAGTCTCCTTTTAGGGACAGCCAGAGATGCCACACAGTATTTTTACCACCACTGATCTACATGGCTGTATGGCCATGTAGCTTGCACAGAGTCTGAGCCTACAGAAAATCTCTCTCTGGCTTTGGCTGAACTTAAACATGGAGCTTTCTAAGTTCCCCAATAAGTGGGTCAGGTTGGATTTCCAAGTGTCATGCATGCTGCCTGAAAAATCCAAAAAGGCAGTTGTGGTTTTAGTATTTACCCAAATTAGTTGAAAACATACATTCCCACAAAACCTGCACACAGATGCTTATAGCTGTTTTTATTCATAATTGCCCCAAATTTGAATCAATCAAAATGTTACTCAGTTTTTCTTGAGTTGACGTAGGGATGAAAACTCATAAAAAGATCTGCCTTTTTTTTTTTGGTGGAAATTAACAAGACAATTATAAAATTTAGATAGAAGAAAAAATGGTGGGAGCACCTGGGTGACTCAGTCTTTAAGTATTTGCCTTTAGCTCAGGTCATGATCCCAGGGTCCTGGGATTGAGCCCCACATCTGGCTCCCTGCTTGGTGGGAAGCCTGCTTCTCTCTCTCCCACTCCCCCTGCTTGTGTTCTTGCTCTCGCTATCTCACTCTTTCTGTCAAATAAATAATTAAAACCTTTAAAAAAAAGAAAAAAATGGTCAAGAATATGTAGGACACTTCTGAATGTACATTCATACAATGGAATGTTATTCAACAATAAAAGTAAATGAGTTGTCAAGCTTAGGATACTAAGATAAACAGAGTCCATCCAAACAATGAAATGTTAGTGCTAAAAAAAAATGAGCTATCAAGCCATGAAAAAACATGGAGGAGCTTTAAATGCATATTTCTAAGTGAAAGAAGCCAATGTGAAAAGGCTTCATACTGTATGATTCCAACTTTGTGACCAAAGGCAAAACTATGTACACAGTAAAAAAAAAAAAATTTCCAGAGGATGAATAAGGGGGTACAGGGGATTTTTAGGGTGGTGACACTATTCTTAATGTTACTGAAATGGTAGTTACAAGTTACTGTGCACTTGTCAAAACACAGAATTTACAACATCAAGAGTGAACCCTAATTTTAACTATGGACTTTAGTTAATAATATATATTGGTTCATCAGTTGTAACGAACAACACTTATGCAAGACATTAATAATAGAAGAAGTTGTAGGGGAGAGGGCACAGATGGGAACTCTGTATCCTCCATGTCATTTTTTTGTAAACCTAAAACTGCTCTAAAAAATAGTTTATTAAAGGAAATCCAGAGAGGCCCACCAAACGCCATTCTTTTTGAGTAGTAAGCTTTGGGAGATAGAATGACTTGCCCTGTGTCTTAGAGTATTATGGTATGTCCTAGAGCACTGGACCCTTAAAATTTTATTAATAAATTAAGTCCCTGAATCTTAATGGCACCCTCTGGCACCAGGATACTTACTACTTGTTGTTCTCCAGGTTTAGGCATAATGATTTAATCAATATATTGGATCAAAGTGATGTTCAAAAGCATGTGAAGATAAATGAGGTGAACTATATTATAAGAGAGAATAAGAGTTGGCATAGATTGAGTGCAAAGCAGTGAATTTGCCCTCCCCATTATGTGAAGATAAACTGCTTTGTTTTCTTCCTAGTGAGAAGGTTTTCACTAAATTATCAGCTGTCACATCAAGTACGAGAGTCTGTGTTGATCCCCTTTGGTGATGATCCCAAATCTGGTGCAGTCGTTGCTCTTGGGTTTTACTGGGTTACATTTATAGCTGTCAACCATCATCCATCATGAGCCACCTGAGTTTTGTGGGAGCCAGAGAGGCATCTTGAGGAGGGACCTGCTAGGGAACCATATCCCTGCATAAGTCTTGGATGACCTGGTCTCTGGAATTGCTCATGGGATGCAGCATTGCTTATGTAGTATCTTGTCCACAGTAGTGAATAGTGTCAGAGTATAGTGGGTACTAAGAAAAGCACCCAGATACCCCAAGCCTGCACCCACTTTCAGGAGTTGAGATATGTACACCTCCAGGTCCCAGCTCCTGGGAAGGTTGTCTGCTGACTGCCAACATCTGAATCCCTCCCCTAGAATTTTTTTCGCTGAATGAGCTTTCTCTTCTTCCCAGATTTAGCTCCACCCCACAGGTTCCCATTTCTGATTGTTTATGTAGGAAATCCCAGAAAACCTGTGGAATAATAATTAGAAATATAAGCTCTATAACATTTAATCATACAATTAGACAGAATTTATAATAACATCGGACGATATCATGTATGTAAGAATAAAAGTATCCAGTGGATGTATAAAATGCCTATGTAAAAGTCCTAAAATTTTATAAAGAGACCTAAAGAAGTATACAGGTGAATCAATTTATAGTGATTCTTCATATATTGTGATCCTAATTCTTTGTCCTGTGAATGCATGAGACTTAATGTTGTGAAAATATGGGACGCCTGGGTGGTTCCATCAGTTAAGCATCTGCCTTTGGCTCAGGTCATGATCCCAGGGTCCTGGGACTGAGTCCTGTATCGGGCTCCCTGCTGGGAGCCTGCTTCCCTCTACCTGCTGCTCCCCCTGCTTATGCTTGCCTTTTCTCTCGCTGACAAATAAATAAATAAAATCTTTTAAAAATTAAAAAAAAATTATTCTCAAATGGATGTACAGATGCAATGCAAATCCAACCACTATGTTAATGGGTTCCCCACCCCCCCCCACCACCATGAAACTCAACAAGATGGTTCTACATTTATATGGAGCAAAAATATGGCAAATGATGGCAGGGCACTTGTGAAGGAAAAGGGCAGAGAGGAGACTTGTCTTAATAGACTTTATTACGAATGTGTGATACTGGCTCAGGATCAGACAATTGGCCAAGGGACTAGCGTTTTTGTAAAAGACCAACACATGTCATTTGCCTGATCAGTCAGGAGAGGTGGTGGGATTCATAAAGTAGGAAAATAGCTATATTTCTGAAGACAATGACATTGAATTACCACCTCATGTATTAATGAGGTAACTGTAGAAGAATTAGGAAATTAAACAAAAACCAAATCTTTATTATTTTTTTATTTGAATTCAGTTAGCCAACATCATTAGTTTCTGAGGTAGAGGTCAGTGATTCATCAGTTGCATAGAACACCCAGTGCTCATCACGTCTCATGCCCTCCTTAATACCCATCGTCACCCAGGTACCACCTCCCCTCCCCACCTCCCCTCTGGCAACCCTCGGTTTGTTTCCTACAGTTCAGTCTCTCATGGTTTGTCTCCCTCTATGAATTCTTCCTATGCAGTTTTCCCTCCCTTCCCTTATGATCCTCTGTGCTGTTTCTTCTATTTCATATATGACTGAAACCGTATGATAATCGTCTCTCTGACTAATTTCACTCAGCATAATACCTTCCAGTTCCAGCCATAATGATGTAAATGGTAAGATTTCATCCTTTTTGATGGCTGAGTACATTCCATTGTGTGTGCATGTGTATGTAATACATATATATATTTATATAAATATATATATATACACACACACGCACATCTTCTTTATCCATTCAGCTGTCAATGGACATCTTGGCTCTTTCCCTAGTTTGGCTATCGTGGACATTGCTGCTATAAACATTCGGGTGCACATGCCCCTTCAGATCACTACACCTGTATCTTTGGAATAAATACCCAGTAGTGCAAATCCTGGGTTGTAGGGTGGCTCTATTTTTAACATCTTGAGGAATCTCCATACTGTTTTCCAGAGTGGCTGCCCCAGTTTGCATTCCAACCAACAGTGTAAGAGGGTTCCCCTTTCTCTGCATCCTCGCCAACATTTGTTGTTTCCTGTGTTGTTCATTTTAGCCATTCTGACTGGTGAAGTGGTAGCTCATTATGGTTTTGATTTGTATTTCCCTGATGCCAAGTGATGTGGAGCATTTTTTCATGTGTCTGTTGGTCATTTGTATGTTTTCTTTGGAGAAATATCTGTTCATGTCTTCTGCCCTTTTCTTGACTCAATTATTTTTTGCGGGGGGAGTGTGTTGAGTTATAGAAGTTCTTTATAGATCTTGGATACAAATAAATTTTTAAATTATGAGTGAATGTCTTTGGACCTTGGAGTGAAAAAGTTGCCTTAAATAGGATATAAAATGCTTTGATTATGAAAGAAGAAATGGTAACTATGACTATTAAAATTAAGTTCTATTGTTCATCAATAGATATTTTAAAGTAAAAAGATATAAAAAAGGATATAAATGGATACAAAACACAAGATTTTCACAAACACAATTGAAAAGACCTATCAAGAATACATGCAGAATTTTTAAAAAACAATAAGAAAAGCAATTTTATAAGGGAAAAAAAACTTGACAAAAGATAAACAGGCATTTGATGGAACATATTTTGGCCACTAAAACATAAAAAGATATTTAACGCCATTAGTGATCAGGAAAATATAGTTAAAAACCTCAGTGAGTTACAATTTTAAATCCATTTGATTCTCAAAAATTAAAAACTTGACACTATCAAGTTTTGTAGCAGGTATGAGTCCACAGAATCTTTTAGACATTGTTGGTGGTAGTCTCAATTGTTCTAGCTTCTTTAAAAAAATTAGTGTTAACTCCTAAAGTTAAATATTGGCTGACCCAGCAACCCCACCAAAGTGAAACTCTTACACATGTTCAAGAGATATGAATGAGAATATTTGTAGCAACACTGTTTATAAAAGTAAACACCTAGCAACAACCAAAATGCCCATCCACAGGAAAATGAATGAACAAATTGTACATTTTATAATGGGATATTATCAGATCAGATCTCAAACTGATTATAGTGGCAGAGAATGCATGGATGATTTTTGGTAAGCAATTAAGTGGAAAAATGAATCTCACTACATACATATAATGTCAAAGCCCAAACCACCTACATATATGATATATATGATATGAGACATAGGATATACATATTATATATATGTGTTACATATGTATAGTACTTTTGAGGAATACATACAGATGCAGTTAAACTCGCTAAATATAAAGTAACAATGAGTATAGTTTTAGGACAATGCTTAACTGGGGTGAGGGGAGGGCAAGAAGGTGAGAAGTGGGTGGCATATTATCTTCAAGGTCATAGCTTTTATTTTGTTTCATTTGGTTTGTTTGGTGGGGTTTGTTTGGTTTGGTTTTTAGAGAGAGAGCACACATGAGCAGGGGTGAGGGGCAGAAGGAGAGAGAGAATCCCAAGCAGGCTCCACACCCAGCGTGGAGCCTGATGCAGGGCCCAGTCTCACAACCTTGAGATCAAGCCCTGAGCCCAAATCAGGAGTCGGATGCTTAGCCAGCCGAGCCACCTAGGCACCCAAGATGGAGTATTTATAAATATGTTTTACATCATGTGAAAGAGCAATAATTAAATTAAAAGGTCATTTATGAACCAAGGATGAAAGCATGTCCTGAATGAGTCATTAGGGATTACCCTTTGCCCTGAGGTGCTAATGGGGAAAGATAAAGTAACTCTCTTTGTACATACATTATTTCACACATGTGTGAGTCTCTCTAGTCACCATTGCTAAAAGTAGAATTTTTAGTTAAAGGATATTTGAATTTTAAATGTTGATAAACGCTGCCCAACACTCTGGGTTGAACTTCCTTGCACTTCTTCCAGCAATGCATGAGCATACCTATTAATTTCTGTTTCTATCAATACAGAATGCTGTCATTTACTTGAAGTTCTTCAGTGAGACAGGTGAAGCCTATCTAATTGGAATCACTGATGTTATTGTTGAGAATTATTGCCTTTTATTTCAGATATATTTGTATTTCTTTCTCTGTAAAATGTCTTTTCAGCTTTATTTTTTTGTTTAATTTCTTTTGGGTTATTTCTTATCAATGCTTAGATCATTATAAACTAAGAAAACTAACCCTTCTTTTATGGCAATGTTGGAAATAAGTTTCCTTATTTGTTTATCTTTTTACCCTGAGTTTTATTAGTCATGCAGAAATTATTTTTGTAGTCATATTTGTCAATTTTTACTTTGATAACATCTGAATTGTATGCCTTAATCATAAACGATGCCTCTCAAAGAATATAAACAACTTTATTTCTCCCCTTTTGGTACTTTTTGTCTCACTTCTCAAGTTTAAAAATCTGTCCCACTGGGTATTTCTTGGAGGTCAGTGGGAGACGGACATTTTCCCACAAATGTCTCTCTTGTTGTCTTCACATCATTATTGATATTTCTTTCCCTGCTGATGTGCAACGTCATCATTGTTATTTACTAAAATTTTCTATGTGCATCTAATTTTGGATTTTCTGTCTAGTTTCATTGATCTGTTGATCTAGTCAGTGCTACATTATTTTAGACACTATTTTACTGTCTGGTCAGGAATAGTTTTTATTATTATCTGTGTTTCCTAGATTTTACAGATAATTTGTGTAATGGGCTTTATTATTATTTTCACTTTATCCCATGGCCCCTTTCCCTCGAAGGGGCATTTAATTTTTATTCCTCTTGGGCTTCCTGTAGACCTCAGAATTGCCCATGGTGACTTGCTGGGGCCCACAGACTAGGAATGGTCATGGGATTCATGGTGTCCGACCGATATTTTCAAGGCATTGCAGTGCGAAGCTGTGTTTGCCTCCAGTCTTGAGCGGGGCACTCCTGGGTTAGGGACAGAGATTTCAAAGGTTTCTCTTTTTTATGCAGGAAAGCTTACTAATACAGTCTAGTTCATCGTCATAACTATCTTATAATTTAGCAGCCCCTACTTGCCTGTTATGGATTCCTTTTCTCTAAACATAATTCTCTAATATGCTTTTAAAGTATTCAGCTTACTTTTACATTATTTTTACCCACAAATTTTCATCATAAGCCTTTATCAGTAATTATTCTCGGAAATGGCAGTCTTCAATCCTAAGTGATTATTTCCCAGGATTCAGAAGGACTACTGAGTCCATTTCTCTATCATGCTAATAATGTAAGTACATGCAACTCGTGAGTCCTTCTCTACTTTGTTGTGCAGGCTTCCTCCTCTGTGGATGTTAAGCTCACTGACTGGGTGGGAGGGGGATGTGTGAAGGAAGAAGCGCAGGGCCTGGTGTTGGCTCTCCGCTCCCCCTGCCCCAGAAGGGGGCACATCCACTCACTCATTGGGATCACCATAAAGAACAAACATCAGTGCACCAAACACATAGCTCAGTCATTTATTTTCTCTAAGTGAAATTCATGTATTCTTGTCTACAATGTGTAGATAATGAAATTAATGTCCTGAGACAACGAGAGAGAAATCCCACTGGTTTCCATCTCTGCCCCCAATGAAGTCCACCTGAGTCCCAGTCAGTTCTTGGTTTGCCCAGCTGGTACTTCCCATGAGCTTACAGAAGTTCACAGAAGCTGTCGTCTTGATCCTTGAAGACCGTACCGAGCACCGTGGCTCCCTTCCCCTCCAGCTCTAGTTCTCCCTATTGGCATCTCCTAGCACTGTTGACTCCTTGATACATACTTGTGCTGTTTTTCTGTCACAGGTATAATCCGACCCCACTCACGGCTCAGGATACCTAGTCTGTTTCATGGCCCCACAGTCATTGCAGGAATGACAGACTCCTCTCCACTCCAGTCCCGTCCCATCACTTAGCTTTCAATGTACCACTGTTGCACTTTTAACCCCTCCTGATGGTAGAGAGAAGGTGGCTGTTTAGATTGTTTTCCTAATTGCTCTTCATTCCACGTTTTTCTGCATTAGGTGTCTTGTACAGAGTGACTTTCCCATTGTCTGAACAAACCCTCCAGCCTGGCAGTGAGTGGTCTTCAACCTCAAGCCACTTCTCTGTGCTCATGGCATGAAATCTCTGCCCACCTGTCTACCAATCATGACAGGTCCATGTGGCCCCTGTGGGACAGGGTTTTATCTTGACTGCTGCGGTATTTTTTTTTTTCAGATTGATGGGGAGATAAAATAGAATAGGAATGCTAGGTCTTACTAGAAACAAATTTGAGTGCTAGTGAGAGTTTTAGAATTCTTTGGTTAGTATGAATGATTTGAGTCCATTGGCTGTTCCTAATATTAATTTCAGTCATGTTGTTTCCATATCAGATGATGAATTCATAAAGGAAAACAAAGGCATGCACCTTCTCCTTGCCAGTGACAAAGCATTGTCAAAATAATCTGCAACTTGGGGCACCTGGGTGTCTGAGTCATTAAGCCTCTGCCTCCGGCTGGGGTCATGGTCCCAGGGTCCCAGAATTGAGCCCCACATCGGGCTCCCTGCTCAGCCGGAAGCCTGCTTCTCCCTCTCCCATTACCCCTGCTTGTGTTCTCTGTCTCGCTGTCTTTCTCTCTGTGTCAAATAAATAAGTAAAATCTTTAAAAATAATAATAATAACCTGCAACTTACAACTATATGATAATTTCAGGAGCTCACTACTCATCTTTAAGATACCGAGTGTTCGAGTGACATTTTGTAAATATTTTCTAGTTGCTAAGGTTTCAAGCACATGTGATGTTTAGAGCTACACAAGCAGCCAGCGCTGAGACTAGTTAACACATACTCCAGGTGTGACATGTTGGGGAGAGAAGCAGGATAGCTGAAGTTATACGAGGCGGATGAAAACATCCTGCTGTTCAGAATATGGTCACCTTGTGTGTGCATGTGTGCATGGATGGGCATAGTACATAATTTCCATTACAGTCTTATTAAAGCAGTTGTAAAATCTCAACAAACTGTGCGAAGAAAAAAAATTTTTTTTTTTGGTGCATATTTTTTGGCCCTTTCTTTGCCTACTGCACTGTTCTTGCCTTATGCCAATCTGTTTTGGAAGGATTCTTGCTTTTTATAAGGATTTTCATAACGTCTTCCAAAAATTTTCCAGTTTTTGCCTATGCATGTGTTCAAGGGCTAAATTTTAACCTTCATCAATACTAATTAAAGGAGGCGCTTTCATCAATAAGCACTGTAAACTTTCTCACAATTATTTTTTTGGAAAGCACTTCTTTTCTAGGCACACCGTGCGTGCCGCAGCTTGGCTGTGAGTCTGCGGATCTGCTCAGAGGTCTCTGTGCCCTTGGATGTCTACCTTTAAAAGCACTGAAAAAGTTTTCAAGTCCTTTGCTTTTCTGTTGGAGGATAATTTTAGATTGAATTAAAGCAGAAGTTGGCAGAATAATGGGCTCTACCATATGTCCATTGTAACAGTGCTGAGCTTCTCTAACTGCAGTGGCCTGGAGTTTTGCAAGGTGGTGATTTTTGTATCTGGTCATGATTTCCTTATCAATAGAGGCTTATGTCTGAGGACCTGTGGCCGCATCTCAGGCACTAATTTATTTTGATATCACTTTACACTTAGGACTGTATTTATTAATTTTTTTTAAGATTTATTTATTTATTTATTTGACAGATAGTGAGAGATCACAAGTACACAGAGAGGCAGGCAGAGAGGCAGAGAGAGAGAGAGGAGGAAGCAGGCTCCCCGCTGAGCAGAGAGCCCGATGCGGGCCTCGATCCCAGGACCCTGAGATCATGACCTGAGCCGAAGGCAGAGGCTTTAACCCACTGAGCCACCCAGGCGCCCTTAGGACTGTATTTAAAGGCTTCTCTGTATAGGTGGGCAGACATGGTATTCTTTCACGTCATCACTGGGGATTCTGTAGAATCTCTCCCCCCCAAAGGCCTTCAGAGGGGCTGTTTTCTGTGATAATATTGATCATCATGTAAAGTAGGTTGAGTTAGCCTGCTCATATTTGTCTGCTATGATGAAAGCACCATAGACGGAGTGGCTTAAACAATAAACATTTATTTCTCACAGTTCTGGAGCCTGGGAAGTCGAAGACCAGGCAGGGCCTGTTACATTCTGTGTCTCATTTCACTGAGGGCCATCTTCTTGCTGTGTCTTCACAGGGCAGAAGGGGTGAGGGAGCTCTCCCGGCTTCCTTCTGTAAGAGCACTAACCCCATTCATGAAGACTTCATTCAATGATCTGATCATCTCCCAGAGGCCCCCACGCCTGATAAACACACATTGGGAGTTAGGTTTTAACGTAAGAATTTAGTCTATAGCATAAGTTTTTCGTGAGTAACAGGATGATAGGGTTTAATATTTTAACTAGTTAGATTAACACCCCTCTTCAATATAATATTGAAATGCTTCATGGCAGCACATGGCAGCTTCATGGCAGACGCAACTAAGAATGATAGTGTTTGACTTCTCCAATGAGAGCAATGTTGCAGAGTCCGTGGTGCTACATGGACACTGTGTATTCAGCACTGGTCTTCTGTTTGCTGGCACACAAAAGGAAACTCCACTGACGTCACACAAGCGCTGGTTTGTTTCCTGTTTTTGTACAGCCTGCGGCGGGCAGGTGAGTGCAGGCTCTACACCTGGTCAGTTGGAGGTCCTGGCAGCTCTTGTTCTGTGGTGCTGTCATGCAAACCAACATCCTCCAACATCACAGTAGACTGGGGACAGATTGCTGGGGGAGCACGTCCCTTCGGCCCGTAACCTGTCAGAGCAGAATCTGGTGACGTACTCACACGAGTGGCAGAGGAAGCAGGCAGAGGAAATGGGGACTGGTGATTCATGAAGTCCCTGCTATGTTCTTGTTATGGGCTGAAAATGTTCCCCCCAAATTCCTGTGCCGAACTCCCAGTAACTCACCATGTGACTGTATTTGGAGATAGGCCCTTCAGGAGGTAATTCAGGCTAGGTGAGGTCACTAGGGTGGGCCTTATCCTGTCTGGCTGGTGTCTTCCTGAGGAGAAGAAGAGATGAGGACACAGAAAGCTCAGAGGAAGGACCAGGTGAGGACATGGTGGGAAGACAGCTATTTGCAAGCCAAGAGGAGGGAACTCAGGACCAACCATTCCTGCCAATACCTTTACTTTGGATGTCCATCCATTAAAAGTGTGAGAAAATAGATTTCTGCTGCGTAAGCCCCTCCGTGTATGGTATTTTGTTTTGACAGCCTTATCAATCCAGTACAATTCTGTAAAAGCAATAACTTAATATTTATAAATTAACTTGGAAAGAATTGACAGATTTATCCTATTGATTTCTTGCCATGTAGGGATTGATTCTTCATTTATTTAAACCATCTTCCAAGACCTTATCTATGATTCTGTAGTTTTCTTGATACAGTCAGTCATGTATTTTAAAGTTGATTTTCTTGGCAATATTCATCAGTTATTTTATGTGAACAGGATGTTTTTCAATATGTTTTCCTGATTAATATTTCTGGTATAAAGGTAAGCTATTGATTTTTTTAAATAATATTTTGCAACTTGTATATCCCACTGAGCTCTCTTATTAGTTCAAATACATTTCCATTTGTCTTTCTTGAATGCTGCAAGTAAATAATCATTCTGTTATGTCGGATAATCTGATATAATGCAAATGCATTCAGTACAGATTTTCTATATTTTGCTTGCTTAAAATGCAGTTGAGTGAAAGAATGCATGATGTTTCCCTTTACACCTATCAATTTCTGCTTTTGCGAAAAATCCAATATTTGTGTTCTGTATTTCTACAGTGTATTCTTGGAGGATATATGTTTCTGTCTCATCTTCAAGGTGGATTATGCCCACTCATATGAAATCTTTTTAATTTTATTTTGACTTCGAATTCTGTCTTGTTCTCATTAATACGGTAATCCTTGTGTTCTTGAAGTTATCATGGCTTAACATAACTTATGGATGTTTTCTGCTAACTTTTGCAAGGTGTTTTGTTTTGGTGGTGGTATTCACTTCTTTTGGAAAGTAAATAATTCAGTCTGAGAGTCTTACCCTTGAAAGAGAAGTTTTTCCCATTTTGTCCATAGTCTTAACCTGATAGTCTTATTTCTGTTATCATTTCATACTTTGTTATTCTCTCCTTATTTCCTTTTGTCATATCACACGACTATACATTTCCTCTGTCTAGAATATAAAGACTATATCTTCTGTTTGTGATGGGCTGCATTTTGTGTCTCTTCCCCTCCCTCAGAGTCACAGGTTGAAGCCTTACTCCCCCCCTCCACCCCGTATGGCTGTATTTGGAGTCAGGAAATAAAGTTAAAAGAGCTTATGAGGGGCCCTGATCTGAAAGGTTGAGTGTCCTTATGAGAAGACACACCACGGAACTCACACTTCCTCTCCGGGTTCACCCTGAGAGGCCATGTGCGGACAGAAAGGGAAGGCAGCCTCTAAACCAAGAGGGGCGTCCTCACCAGAGACTGAGTTGGCAGAATCTCGATGCTGGGTTTTCCAGTCCTCAGAGCTCTGAGAAGATAATTTCTGTTGTTGAAGCCACTCAGTCTATCACACTTTGTTATTGCAGCCTGAGCAGACCAACGTACCATTTTTTATATGAAGTTCAGTTATTCTTACCAATTTCAAACACATTTTTGAGACTGTATTTTCTAATGTCAGTGTCAGAAATAAAACAAACTCTACTGACACCCTCATTAAACACAAGGAAGTTGTTACTCTCATTTCCTTTAAGCCAGTACCACTTTTTATTGATTATACTGAAATCTTAGATGAGAATTCTTATTTTGGATACATATTTTACCTGTTGATAAATGATTTCAATAAAGCTGCAGGATATGAAATCAGTGTACAGGAATCTGTTGCATTTCTATACAACTACAGTGAAGCAGCCGAAAGAGAGATTAAGGAATCAAACCCTTTATAATTGCACCAAAAACAATACGATACCTAGGAATGAACCCAGCCAAAGAGGTGAAAGACCTGTACTCTGAAAACTATAAAACACTGATGAAAGAAATTGAAGATGGCACAAAAAATTGGAAAGACATTTCATGCTGCTCATGGATCTGAGGCACAAATATTGTTAAAATGTCTATACTACCCGAAGCAACCTACTCATTTAATGCAACCCCTATCAAAATACCAACAGTATTTTTCAAAGAACAAGAACAAACATTCACACACAGGCACATGCATGTGCACGCGTGCACACCAGGGCACACAAACAATGGAATATTATTCAGCCATCCAAAAGAATGAAGTCTTGCTATTTGCAATGATGTAGATGGAACTAAAGAGTATAATACTAAGCAAAATAAGTCAGTGAGAGAAAGTCAAATGCCATATGATTTCACTCATACGTGGAATTTAAGAAAGAGAAAAAGCAAAGGAAAAAAAGATAAACCAAGAAACAGACTCTTAACTTTAGAGCACAAACTGATGGTTACCAGAGGGGAGGAGAGTGAAGGGATGGGTGAAGTAGGTGATGGGGATTGAGGAGTGCACTCGTGATGAGCACCAGGTGATGTCAGGAAGTGTTGATTCACTTTATTGTACATCTGAAACTCACTGTTCACTAATTGGATTTATTTATTCTTATTATTATTTGCCCCACGGGTACAGGTCTGTGAATACTAATTGGATTTAAATAAAAACTTATGATCTGTAAATATGTTAAACACATTTGCATTCTGTTTTACAACTATTAAAAATTATTCAGAAAAATGTAAGTTGTAATATTTTTTTGCTACTCATCAGTCCTTTTGTACTTGACCTCAATGGCAAAACTTAGCCAGTACTGGTAATGGTTGTATCTGTGTTTTTGGTGATGACAGTCAGGTGTGGCTTTGTCTCAGGTTCATAGGGGGCACTGACCAATGGCCAGTATGCAAAGCACCTTCCTACAGCAAGTCGAGAGCAGCACATTCTTACTGTAATGTACCCGCTGCATTGATAGATGGAAAGTTTATAAGCAACTGAAAAAAGAAGGGAAAGGAGGTTGACTCTGAGGCCACAGCCGATTGTTCCCCAATGACAAGGAACAATAAATAGATAGATGTCCGTTTAATTCTTTTCTAGTTAGAACACTCTTGGACCTTCTCTTTGGGGTTCCTGGGTGTGATTTAGTGCAGGGTGGCTTACCGTGCTTCTGAACGCCACTGGCAAAGGAATGTGAAAAGTTTGCTTCCCCAGCCACCTTCTTGCCTCTCAACATGCTTGCAGTTACCGGCTCTAGCCACCCTTGGCCCCGTGTTTGGTACAAAATTGGTCCTTAATAAATTTTTGTTGAATGAATTGCTGAATATAGAATTATAAGTCATAAACCTTTCTATTCATGATTCTGGAAGGTTATCGGATGTTGGGGTGAAAAAATCTTAGTTCAATCTAAGTTTTCTTCCTAACTCGTTTATCTATTTTTTAAATTTCATGTCTAGAAGATCCTTTCCTTTGCTTTGAACAGTTAAATTTTCATCTTATGGAATATAGATGTTTAGTTCTTCTTTACAGTTTCACTTCAAAAAAAAAAAAAAAAAAAAAGTCTGCTCTCCAGTATGGCAAATACGCATTTGGTCTTACTCTGTGTTTTTCCAGGAACAGCAATTAGAGGCAATGTCATGTCGGTTACACCCACATCTCCTCTCAGATAATGTCTAACTCTTTTTCCATTCTTGAAAACCAGGCAGTTTTTCCAGCTTGTCATCCACTATCCTCATTCAATTTTCTGCAGTGTTGCTTCTGTTCATTACTATTCTAATGCTGGCTCGATTTCTAGGATCAAACTTTTTCTTCTATTAAGTACAAGCCATTTTTTATTTCATCTGACTCACCTTTAATTTGTGTCTGTCCCCTAGCCATATTTCCTTGAGTCTGTGCTCTAACAATCTAATATTTCTCAAATCATTCTCAACAAAAATTTTACTTTCTCTTGGAATTGGAAAGTGTGCCCTTCTGAAGCGTCCGCCTGCTTTCCTGCAGTGAGACTACTGCCCTCCCCCTTCCTCAGCTGTGTTCTCCTCCCTTTTTGTTTCAGAATCTTCTATTAGACTGTTTTTTCCTGTTTACTTATATTTGCGTCATGTAAATTTTATCCATATCTGGTACTTAACCCTTAAAAGAGTGGATCAATTCTTACGACATCTATTTTCTTACTTTATGTCCTTAGTGACTTACCTTTTGACTTTGAACATGTGTTTACAATTACCAGTAGAAGACACTCAATCTAGTCCTGGGCATTGAAGTGTCTACACTGAGCTCCTAGATGTCTACAGGGAATGAAAGAGGAAAAACCGTGGGTCATTTTCCTTGTGATGAGAAGATTAAGTGAAGTATCATCTTCTTCATCATTAAATTAGAATGTGGTTATGAAAAATGCTTGAATCCCTTTATTGAATACCTCATTAGACTAATTAGTCCAAAAAAGAGCGACGTGAATTTAAGATGTACAGAAAGAGAATTTATTTGGAAGAAATGGCCCTGTGATTATTCAGGGTTACGCTTCAGTGTGAATGTTAACACAGTGGGATGACCTTTATGATAAATAATTAGAATACTGGGGCACAGCTTCCCAGAATACAGACTATCCACAAGTCAAGCAAGTATGGCCTGGTTTAAACTGAATAATATTTCAGTATCGTTATTCTTTTTTATTTATCCAGAAGAAAGGATGTCTGGGAATATTATAATTTTATGGCATAAGAAAGGAAGAATTTGCATAGAATTTATATCTGTATCTGTATCTCTGTCTACATCTATATCTATATTTAAAGACAGGTTGACATAGTATTAGGAGTTTTGTGACTTCTTAACTTTCTGAAACTTCATGTTTAAAGTAGTGTTTCCAGATAAAACAGAGAACCACCATTTAAATTTGAATTGTATATGAACAATGGATTTTTTTATTTTAGGTATTCCCTGTATATTGCACGAGACATACTTAGACTAAAAGAAAACTCATTATTTATCTGAAATTAAACTGTTTATCCTATATTTTTATTTGCTAAATATGGCAACCCGATATTAGAGTTATTTTAAAAATCTTCCGAAGTATACCTTATAAAATGTTGCATTTAAATATTTTCTTAACAATGAGATTTTTCCAAAACCCATTTTGAAATTAGAAAAAAGGATTGAACTTCGAATGAAAACAAGATTTCATGAGTGGTCAATAATCTCCTATGATGGCATTCTCATATTTTATGGAAAGATAAAAACTATATTCATCAAGACTAATTTTCACCTGTTCTTATTTTCTTTGAAAAATTTAGGTATTGTTGATGTATATTTTTGTCTTGTATCTGTCATTTTTTTATACATAGTCTACCTTTTCTCTGCTAATCTTTATTTCATGAGTTTACTTGAAAACCATAGAAACAAGAGGTTGGTGATCTTGAAAACCTCTATTGATGCATTCAACAGCATTTATTGAGCCCCACTGGGTACCAATTACTGTGTTGGCTGTGTAGGATATAACTATAGACCGTTCCCTCTCCTCAGTCTCAGGGAACTAATAGTCTGGAAGAAAGATATGGACATAGTGAATAATATGGTTAGACATTAACAAGGTATGTAGAGAACAGCAAAGCAGATAGAGGAAGGAGTAATGGAAACCTTCACAAGAGAACAGTGGACAACATGCATTTTGTGGATAATGAGACTGGGAGAATTGAGAGAGAAAATAAGAGTGAGAAACATCTTCTTGCATGAAGTGAACAAACATGTGTGACGAATCCTGTGCTTTTTGCCAAGATTGGAGCAGGGGGTATGAGGCAGGGATACTGCTGTCAAGGACCGGCCTTGGGTTTGGATGAAGAGGGAGGCAGCCTGTGATGTTGGAAGACAGAGCATCTGGCTGGGGAATTTTGGGTTTCATGCTGCAGGTTGATGGGGAGGCATTGGTGTTTTAGACATGGGATGTTGCAACAAGTATGTTTCAAACACTTGGCTCTGCCTAATGTAGTGTACAGGTGGACTGATTAGAAGAGACCATGAATGGAGACAGATTCTGGCAAGAGATTACACTAGAGGCAAACAGTGTGACCAAGGCAGTAGGCGTGGGCATGGAGATAAGGCATTTTGGGGTGGGGGGGGGAATTGGAGTGGGAGGATGTACTGATCCACTGGACTTAAGGGTGAAACCTAGATTTCACCCTTAATGGTGAAACCTAGATTTTTCCTTTGGATTGTTAGGGAAATGAGAGGTTTACTGCACCACACAAGTCTAGGGGGTCCACAAACACTGTTATGTGAACGGTAGCCCCTGGAGTTTGAAGAACCCAACCTTTGCAGCTGTGTATTTAGTGACCCTGAATTTGAATGGCACAATTCAGAATAAGGAAGATATGAGGAAGAAGAGGTTTGGCACAAGGTGATAAATTCAGGCTTTGTATCTTATAGCCTATGTGAATCATGCAAGCAAAATATTTTTATACATCTTCATACTTGATATTTAATGCTCTAGCCAACTGCGTGTGTAGTCTTTTGGTAGGTCTACATAGCATCGTCCAAGTCACAGATATATACATCTGAATAGGAGAAAAAAATTCAGCAATTATCAGCGTATATGTGCAGAATGACAAATGTGGGTCTATACAGCCTCTGCATCTTCTGTATCTGTGGAAGACTTCACTAGTCAATCATAGTCCTTCTCTCTAAACCCATGATTAATCTTAGAATCATTCTTAACTCAGGATTCTAGGAAGCCACAATCAAACTCAGTCCCTGATATGCAGGTGCTAAAAAATGAGTCTGTTTAAGATTCCCTGGGAGGAGATCCTTGAGTAACAAGAGAAGAATGTCAAGAAAATAACCTAGATCAACTTGACTGTTTGAGTGGCAAGCAGAAGATAAGCTGACCTTGAAGGAGAGTGAGAAGGAATGATCACAAATTTAGGAAGAATATTACGAGTGAATGTGCAGTGGAAGCCAAATCAAGAGAAAGTTTCTAAGGGGGGATTGGATTTCAGTGCTAAAAGGAGCAGGAATATTGATAGTGATTAATCGACATTGGTTCATATTGAAATGAGGAATTTCATAGAATGACTTCAGAGAAATAGCATGGCAAATGATGGAGTACAGGGGACAACTGAAGGTTACAGTGTGAAGACAGTGGAGGGATGATTCTTTCTAGAAGCTTGACTGTTGGAGCTCATAGTAGGTCTTTACAAATAAATGGTAAACAACTGAAAATTTTTTATAGAAGGGGAAGAAACAGATGGGAAGGGAACATTTAAAGATACAAAATCAAGGGGAATTAATTGATGAAATAAGTATTTGTAAACAATGGGATCAAATACAAGTGTAGTGACGGTGAAGGAGAGGGGGCTAAAATAGATGAAGAGAGAGAATGGAGAGAAACTCTACTTGGAGTCCTGGGTAATCATGGATTTTGTTTGTGGGGATGCAGGGGTCACAAGGTGTCTTTAAAAATTTCTTTATTTTTGGGGCTCCTGGGTAGCTCAGTGGGTTAAAGCCTCTGTCTTGAGCTCAGGTTATGATCTCAGGGTCCTGGGATCGAGCCCCACATCAGGCTTCCTGCTCTCTCTGCCTGTCTCTCTGCCTGCTTTTAATCTCTCTCTCTGTGTCAAATAAATAAATAAAATCTTTTAAAAATAACTGACTTTTAATCTCAATTTTTAGAGCAGTTTTAGGTTCACAACAAGATTGAGGGAAAGGTACAGAGACTGCCCAAATACCCCTGCCTGCCACGCACACATGCACACCCTCCCCCACTATCAACACCCTTCATTATGGTGGTAAGTTTGTTACAACTGATGAACCTACACCAACACATCATCACCTAGAGTCCATGGTTTAGGTTAGGGCTCACTCTTGGTGCTGCACATTCAGTGGGTTTGGACAAACATATAATGACATGTCTCTATCATCAAAGTGTTATGCAGAATGGTTTTCATGGCCCTAAATGTTCCCTGTGCTCCACCTAGTCATCCTCCCTGACCCAATCCCACCCCAGCAACCACTGCTCTTTCTGTTGTCTCCATAGTTTCGCCTTTGCCAGAATGGCATGGAGTTGGAATCACAGTATGTAGCCTTTTCAGACTAACTTCTTTAAGGATCTTTATTTTTAGCTTCTTATTTTTTGGTTGTGGTACCCTGTCACCTTAATGAAGTCATCAGCGTGTTTACCTAGCAAAGATAATGGTCGGTGGGGTCTGGGAGTGGGTAGCGAAGACCGGAAGCACCGCTGACTTCGGGTGGCATGAAGAGCTTTCTCAGAAAGAAGACATTCTCAGTGGGGTTGAGAGCTCAGCTGAGATTTGCAGCCATGAATCTTCAATGACATGATTTCACTCAGACTGGTGTTTTATTCTCTAGAAATACTTACTGGATACTTTAAACTAGACAAATCCCTTCTTAGATCTCCCCTTTACTTTTTCTTGGACTGCCTATAGAGATTAGCTCAGTCTACTTGGATTAATTAAGTTGTGTGCCTATTTTACAATTGGACTATGAAGTTAGACTGTGAGGTCTTTGGTCCCCTAGGAGCTTAGAAATTACAGCACAGAAGAAAGGGGGACGAGGGAGGAAATTTACTACAGAAATACACAGCAGAGTGGTGGAGAGCTCAGGTGGAGGGAACAGAGGGATGTTCTGGACTCTGGCAGTTACGAGTTTGGTGGCTTGAGAAAGGTTATGTGTTCTTTCTGTGCCTCCAAGTTCCTGTAAAACAAGGATAGTAATGCATGCAGGTTTATGAAGATTGTATATTCACACACATACATGCATCTATGCTTAGAGAAAGATCTCCATAGATGTTAATTATTATTATTATTATATGGGCTTAAAAAATTGATGCCACTTGTCAATTAATTGCATACGAGGGTTGAGATGGAAGAGAAAGCAAACATGAACTGTGAGGTTTCAAATCTGGGTGATTTTGAAGCGACGGTGTGTGAAGAACTGTGAGGAAGTTGTAAAGTAACCAGTGAGGCCCACACGTGAATGGGAGGCTGGAGACTCCTGGGTCAGGGGTAAGGGATAGACTTGTGTTCTCAGCAATAGCAGTAGACAGAAGAGGCTTCTTTCTGTGCCAGTTCCCCAAGCCCTGCTTCCCTCCGGGTGACACACGAGGCCCGATGGCATGATGGGCTGTGTTACAGGAGGGACACTGTGAGCTCAGGGAGCCAAAGCTCTTACCGTGGGCGGTAGCCATGCTTGCTTTTAGCTCCAGATGGCGAGATGGTCTGTGCCTTCCACTATGCAGGCATTCCCAAAATGATGCTCTGGAGCACAGGACCCTCAGTTCATCACTTTACACAGCTTCACAGCCATGCAGGGACCCCGGAGAACTGTCTGCCCATATGGAGGGAACAGGATCAGGTAAAGGGAGAGGAATGAAGAGAACTGGAAGTCAGCTGGAGTTTGTGTTCTCCATGTAAAATCGTGGGTCTCCAGATAGAGGATTTGAGAGCTAGAGTAATCATTTGAAACTGTTGCCTTCTTGTACTTCCTCCTATTTTTAATTTTAGTTCCAGAATCATGAAACCTGAAGGTCCCATTTTTCCAAGACAACCATCACTTTGGGCTAAATTTTACCAGAAACACCTACCTATTTTTTGTCACTAAGAACAAAATAAAAATGTTCTAGGTAAATTTTGCTGTATACTGGTTTATGATAATCCATCTTCAAAAGCAGTATATTTTTAAGTTTCTTATTACTTTCATATTCTCCCATCCAACTCTACCAGCTAACTGTTTTCAGTAAAACAGAATTTACTGTCCATCTTATGGCTGCCTTTGTCAGCACATTATGAGTAGTAGTTATTACTCAGACAATGTACTCACAATTCTATGATGTGAATATTAAGCAATTTTTTAAAGTAATGGATTTTTCCATTTTTTAAGAACTTGCAAGGATAATATTTACGTGGCTTTAGGAGTTTAAAAACAATTAGATTATCATCTGATAAGAGAAGGCTGAGATAACATCATAAAACATACTTATAACTGACTCTTTAGAATTCTACCGAGTAGGACTCTTTATAAAGTAAATTCCTGGGACAGGGCAGAGGAAGATGGAGGCTCTACAAAGCCACTTTCAAATTCTGTCCTACCTTGTCTACAAGAGAACATGTTAAATCCCCAGTAAGGTGAGGAAAGGAAAAACCATCCTTGTTAGGATGAGTAAATTATCGTGATTCTTCAACCCAGCCTAGCTTTGGTCCCTTGTATCTCCTGAGGACAGAGAACTGTGTGATTATGTATCTGAGAACATGACCAGGAAGTTCATAGATCACAAGATGATCCCGATCCTAAGTAATTCATTTATATGAAAAAATTCCCACCATTAGTGCCCCAGGAACATGAGTCACAAATATGACGAACCTCCGTCTACCGCTGTTGCTGTCAGCATGAGCCTGTCCCTCACGGCTCACCCAGGAGTCCCCGGCCTCCCACCCCCACCTGTGAAACTGTCAGGGGCTGGCTGGTTAGTTTGCCCGTTCTTCACGGTTCTTCACACACAACTTAAAAATCACCCAGATTGGAAGCCGTGGGGCGAATGTTGGCTTCCTTTTCCATCTCAACCCTCGTATGCAATTAATTGACAAGTAGCATCAATTTCATTAAGCCCATATAATAATAATAATTACCATTTATGGAGACCTTTCTACTTATTAGTGCTTTACAAATACATGCATACGTGCATGTATGTGAGCACATATGTAATCCTCATAAACCTGCATGCATTGCTATCCTTGTTTTACAGAAAGTTGGAGGCACAGAAAATGCATAAACTTGCTATAATTTATCATCAAGAATGGCGTGTTCCTTGGGTATTTCTGTGGGTATTTTTTAAGAGATTATATTGTCCTTTTAGCAGATTAAATTGTCTTTTTTTTCCTTGTGTGCTAATTTTTTCAGCCAGACTGGGTTTTGAATTTTATCAAATGCTTCACCTGCAGCTCTCAAAGTGTCCCATGTGACAATCAAGTGACCTTGAAAAATTTGGCAAAGTAATTTTCTTTGTCAAATTAACTGAGCAAATTTGGTTGCATTGACATTATTTCCTCAGTAGAAGAATTTACTGGCAAAGATACCCAAGCCTGGAGTTTTGTTTTTGGAAATATTTTTAAACTACAAATTACTTTTTAGATGTTATAACCAACCAAATTTTCTATTTTAATGTCTTATTTTCTAAGTGGTACTTTTTATGGAATCTAGTTATTTCAAGTAACTTTTCAAAATTCTAAGTTAAAGTTGTTTATGATATAATTACCCTATTTTTAATGTTTCTATTACTTTGAGTATACTCCTTTCCTTCCTGATACTGTATTTTGTGTTTTTCCTACTTTTCTTTGAAATCATTCCTGCTTGATGTTTGCCAGGTCTTATGCTCATTTTTTTTCTTCCAAAGGACCAACTTTTTCAACTAATTTTCTTGTGAGATGCTCCAAAGTTTCATTTTTTTCCCTCCACCTGACATATTCATCATGTCTTTTAAGTTCAATATCTGCGTGAAATATGGATCTACTTATATCATCATTTTTTGTTGTTTGGTTGGTTTCATGCCCTTTTCTCTAGGCATGCTTACTCATTTTTATTGAAAGAGAAAGGTTTTGTAAATAATGTAGAGGATCCCTGAAGGATTTGTTCTCTCCTCTGCTGGGGAGAAAGAAGGGATCAAAACGAGGAACTGGACTCAGAGGCTGGGCTACCATTTTGGTAGGGTAGCCTGTTTCGGACTCTCCTTGCTGTGTCCTTGCAGGCAGGGCTCCCCCTTGAGCTGAAGCCTGCTATGGTTGTAGGGCTTCTCCTGAGCTTGAATTTTTGTGTGCTCCAAATTGTAGAAACTGGAAAGCCCTGCTTGCTTTTCAGAGGCTAACTCCTTACAATTTTCGCCTTCTTCCCATGCAACTTCAAAATATAGTAGATGTTAAAATACAGTACATGAGGAAGGGCCCATACTTCTCTAGTCCCAGAAGCACATTCATGTTGATCTTTCTAGCCCTGGAAGATGGCCAGAACCTCAACTGGTTTCTCAAATTTGCAACAGTGGCTTTGGACTCTTACCTTTTGCTTTGCACCTGAAGCTGGCAGATACCCCAGGAAAATAGGACTATAGAATATGAGCTAGGATCTGAAGGCTTCTAGATCTCATTTTTCAGTATTTCTCTTCTGCCTTTAATAGGGGAATACATTATATGATTTTATTTTGACATTGGCTTTGCCATAATCCACTCCATTCTTCCCAGAAGCAGACATGCATCGTGTTACAATATATCTCCTGATTTTATTGCTAATGTTTTGTTGAGGACCTTTGCTAATGTTTATGAGAGAAATCTGTTCTTGAATTTTCCTGTGTCATGTCCTCATCAGATATTAACAATAAGATTTTCTGACCCCCACAACAAATTATTCTTTTTTTTTTTTTTTTTTGGTCTGTAAAAATATTTGGCTTTAGTTCTTTCTTGAAGATTTGGAAGAATTCACTGATGAAGCTCTTTTTAGTATAGAGTTTCTTTTTTTGAGACGTTTGTAACTTTTTAATACTCAGAGAAAATATTTCATTAGAAAACTTTTAAATAGCATGTTTGGTCATTTCTGTTTTTCGAAAACAGTGGTTGTCAATTTCCCCCAAATGTTTTATTTATCAACAAAGAGTTGTTCCTAAATGTTTTTACAAAAGGTTATTATGTATGTGGAATCTAGAGTGTTTGTCTTCATTTCTGGTATTGGTACTTTGTACCTTCCATTTTTATTCTTATCATTCTTACTAAGCTGTTATTTTATCAATTAGTTTTTCAAAAATCAATCATTGACCATAAAGCCTTTCTCAACTCTTTCTGGTCTATGTCATTAAACTTTGCTCTTTATTATTTCCTACTTTCTACTTGTTTGGGTTTGTTCTTTCTCATTGGTCTTCAGTCTTCTCTCACGTAGGTTTGGGGGCATTACGTTTACACCCATTTATAGCTTTCCCTGCATCCCATAGAAGGACTCGTGGTCATGATCATTTCTTAATATTTTAACATTCCCATTTAGGTTGCTTCTTTGACAAAAGTTTTTTTTTTCTTAGCGTGCATTTCTATATTTCAAAATACTTGGGATTTTTAAGTTATCTTTTAAAATATTTTCTAATTTCACTTGATTAAAGAGCATGCCCTGTATCATGAGAGTCCTTTGACATTTTGTGACTTTAAGTTCCTTCATATGGCACTTTTAGTTAATGTTTTTCTGTGCATCCAAAACGTATATATAATGTTGCTATTAGAGGCAGTGTTTTATATGTTACTTAAGACAGATTTATTACATGTTTCAAGTCATCTGGTACCTTACTGATTGTCTCCTATCAATTACTGTGAGAGGTATATAAAAATATTTGTGGATTTTAAATTTTACTTTATATATGTCGAATCTACATTATTAAATGTAAACAAATTAAGAATTTTTATAATTTTAGAATTACGCCATTTGCTATTATGAAATACCTCAATCACCAATGTTGTTTCTTCCATAATCTACTTTGTCTGCTGTCAGCGTAGCTTATCATCTGCCTTAGTCTGCTCGGGCCACCATAAAATAAAATGTTGACTGGGTGGTTTAAACAACAGAAACTTATTTTCTCACAGTTCTGGAGGCCAGGAAGTTCAAGATCCAGGTGCTAGCAGATGTCGTTTTTGGTAAGAACCTTCATCCTGGCTTGTGTTGGCTACCTTCTCACTCTGTCCTCACATGGCAGAGAGAGAAATCTCTGGTACTGCTTCTTATAAGGACAACTGATCCTATTGGATCAGGACTTCACCCTATGGCCTCATTTAACCTAAATTAATTCTTCACTCCAAATAGAACAACACTTCAGATTAGGGCTTCAATACATGAATTTGAGGGGGACATAATTCAGTCTTGAGCACCATTTTTTTTTCCAACCATTTCCCCCATCCCCCACCCACCTCCTCTCTGGGAACCATCAGTTTGTTCTCTGTAGTTTAGAGTCTCTCTCTTGGTTTGTATCTCTTTTTCTTTTTCCTATTTGCTTGTCTGTTTTGTTTCTTAAATTCCACATATGGGTGAAATCATATGATATTTGTCTTTTTTTGACTTACTTTGATTAACATTATACTCTAGCTCCATCCATGTCATTGCAAATGGCAAGATTTCAATCTTTTTATGGCTTGGTCATATTCCGTTGTATATAATATATGCCCCGTCTTCTTTATCCATACCTCAGGGGATGAGCACTTGGTCTGCTTTCATAACTTGCTGTAAACATTGGGGTGAATGTGTCACTTTGAATTAGTGTTGTTTTGTTTGTTTGTTGGCAAATACCTAGTCGTGTGATTACTGGATCACAGGGTAGCTCTATTTTTAATGTTTTGAGGTCAATATGATCAGTCTTCCATATCATCATTTTTTAAATTATTGTTTCATGATCTAAATTTCCATCCTGTTTTTAATTTCCTGTATCCTTTTAAATTGTGTATTTTCAGCATAATTGGGATTTGTTTCTAAAATTCTTATAATCTTTGTCTTTCAGTTAGATTATTTAGAGAGATTAGGTTTGTTTTGAGTGATATATTTCAACTTCTAATATCATTCAATTATTTTTCTATTTGCCACATCTTTCTATATTTCCTTTCCTCTCCTTTCTCTGCTTTTGAATTAATAAATTATTTTTAATCCATTCAATCTTCTTTAGTAATTGTAATGACCGAATCATGTCCCTTGCTTAAAATGAATGTTGAAGCCCTAACCCCCAACATGACTGTTTGGAGATAAAGACTTTAAGGAGGTAGTTAGGGTAAGTTGAGGGCATAAAGGGGGACTTATTTTGATAGGACCATTCCCTTGTTACTGCCACATAGTCTTCGATGGTCATATAGCCCACATTATGTTCATTAGCTCATTACTTCATGGGCACTTTGACCGATCCCTCTTTGGGCTATTCAATATACTGATGTAGTGAACATTTGTGCCTATGTCTTTGTGTGAACATAAATTTTAATTTCTTGAGTAGATACCTTAGAGTGGAATTTCAGGATTGTAATTTTTCTAAAATATTTTTTAAAATGCCAAACTGTTTTCACAGTGGCTGAACCATATGTATGTTCTCACTAGTTCTTAGTCTTTCTTGGATCATTGACTTCTGGGATGTTCCTTTCTTAATTTGTGACAATTTTGGCCCTATCTCTTTGTCACCTTTGATGGGTCCTACTCAGGTTCCTAACCTCTAAAATTGGAGGGCCATTCACTTAGTTTTTAAAGCCTAGGACTGGATGAAGTAACTGATGATTAACGATAGACAGAAATGAAAAATATGTCTAAAAACAATCTTTACCTACATGATTTCTAAATTTATATCTTTAGGTCAGAACTTCCTCCCAAATGAGCACCCACATCTGACTATATACTGGATATCTTTCCTTGGATTTACAGCAGCCATTTATAAATTAGCATGTCTACAACTGCATTCCTGAGTCCTGCTCACACCATGCCTTCAAATTTCCACCCACCTTACATGTTCTTCTCTTATCTAATAAATGCAAACTCCATCATTGCATTAGATCAAGCTCGATACTTTCCCTCCTAGTCTACATTGAGCTCACTGCTCATTGTGTTCATGCTACCCTCCCAAACACATTCAGTGATCTGTCCTTACTTCCTTTAGTCTACTCCAGGGAAAAATTATAACTAACCAGGATTGTAACAGCAACATAACAGGGTTCCATGTTTCTCTTCTTGCTCACATAGTCTGTTATGCCCACGAAAATCAAGGGGACCCTTTTAAAATGTAAATTAGATGTGTTTCAAAAACCTCCCCAAAAAATCCCATCTCATTCACAATAAAATCAATGTATTTACCAAGGTCATCAAAAATGAGCATTATCTATTAATAAAATTATAATTGTATATAACACACATAATTGTAGTCTATTAATGGTTATGATAGGATTACAATTATTATAGTTATTATGGTTACAAATGTGTAATGTAGTCCTGTGGTCCTAGTACCCCTGTGGTCCTTCTGCTACAACTTTTCCTTGCCCCATTTTGGGTACACTGGCCTCCTTACTGTTAATTTACATTTTCAAGAATATCCCCATTTCTCCCTAAAATGTTCCTCCTTCCATTTCCTCAGATGTCAGCGTGGTTTTCCATCTGTTCTTGGAGGTTCTTGCTCAAATGTCCCTTTATCAGAGAAGCCTTCCTTCCCTGAGCATCCTCTATGAAGTGGCAACTACACCCATCCCTCAGCAACTGCAGTATTTACTTTTTTCTAATTCATTTTTCTCCATTTCACTAATTGCCTCATGGAATATTGCATATTAGCTTATTGTCTGTCTCCTTTGATTTAAACGTAAGATACATGAGAGCAGGGGGAAGTGTCAGATTTACTCACTGCTGTATCCTTACTGCTTGAGTGATTCCTGGCATAGCAGCTTCCTAATAGGTATTTGTTGAATGAAAGAATAAGCAATAAAGTTCTATCAGAACAAAGATAAAGATAGAGGACACAAGTCAAAGCTGGCTAGGGCCGGTGCCCAGATGATTAGCGTAGAGGACATCTATTTTTTTTTCTTGTCCAGTATCTGTTTTGCTGCCTTTTTATAATAGCACACTAATTTTTCTTTTGATGCAAATCCTTCCCCCATTATAAAAACGCTGATGGCACAGCCAAGAAAGTTGACCGACGTAGAGGGTTGGCATCTGGTCCAAATTAGGCCAAGATTAGGTGTTCTCCTGGAATTTCAATTTTGAGTGGGAGGGCAAGGTCTGAAAACTGTCGGAGCTTATTCATTCTGACAGCGGTATCCAGTGTATGCCCCAAGAGCCCTTTGACTTTGTTTGACATTGGCTGAATCCTAGAGTTTTTCAGCCTTCCTTTGGTTCTCTTAGTTAGACATATCCTACCAGTTAGTACACTTTTTCAGTTTTTGTTACAGTTTGTTTCTCTTGTTTTCCATTCAAGCATCCCAAAAGGTATTGGCAGATTAAAAGGACACTTAGTTAAGTTCTCTCAACTGATTTCCAATGATTCAGAAAGATCTTTGGGGGTTGGATGAGCTGGTGGATCATGTGAATTTTGTGACTTACCCATTCATTGATTCGTTCAACAAATACTTACTGAGAATATGTCATGTGCTCAAACGATGCTCTGCTTCGTGTATACAAGGATGGTCTTTTCCTTAAAAATCTCAGCATCCATGGAGTACTACTATGTTCTAATCAAGGTCTGTGTGGGGAATAGTGGGGGTAAGAAGACAAGAGTGGGTACGTTTACCTGGACACTGATGGGGCCAGGACCAACCCCAAAAGTTTTCTAAGCCTTGTTGAGTCTGGAAAGGTTGAGTAGGCATTTGCAGGTAGAGAAATAGGAAAGGGCTTGTGTTCAGCATGGGCATATAGACTTTTGAGGCAGTAGGAATTCCAGGCAGTATGCTGGCAGTGTGGTCAATCTTTTGATCTTGATTTATGGACATTTATAACTAAAAAGAATCTCTAAAAGTGGCATCTCATCACTAGTTTTTTTTTTCCCCCATAGAAGATGCGGTGGTATTTGAAGCTATCTGTAAAGTCACTTTGAAATCACCCCTTTTCTCACACCTTGGGTCCCACTGCCTGATTTGGTAACACATGGGCAAGCCACATATAAACACATAGGAGGAGAATTTAACTCTCATTAGCTTAATATTTGGACGATTCTAAGAAAAAAATTTTATTGTGTGAAATTCTCTCAACCATGTTATTCCAGAGGGTGTTTGAAATGCAGGTCCTCTAAGTAGCTTTGAGTACAAAGACTCAGAGCTCTGAGCATCAGGTGGCTTCCCTAGTTGGGTTCAGAAAAAGCAACTGCATCTGTAGTGATATGGTCAAAATAGAGGCCTCATATTATTAAGTTTACTTTATCGTATAAATTCATATGACTAAACACAGGATTAAAATTTAGAAAGCATGTGGAAGAAATTAGGGAAGGAAGGTATTTCCTGGTAAGAATGACAGTGTATCTAAGTCTGGGAGACTAGAATAAATACCATTTAAAAACATTTTTTTAACATTCCCTCATAAATTGTGTTTAAAGATTGCACAAAACTATGTAAAGAGGGTTGCCCAGAGTTACGTGAAATGAACTTTACAGTTTTTCCTTTATCAGGCACTTGGATGAACTACGGTCAAGGAATTGGATGGGATAATTGTTCCTTTTGGTACCCACGTGCCAAGCCATTCTAGAAAAACAAGGGAAGAGTTCCACCCCTCCCCACTGTCAAAATAAATTTTGGCTGTTTCTCTTCTCTGGCTTAGGAGTGACAGATCAGTTCAGTGCACAAATTTTCCTATGTTAAATATCTGTGATAGCCACAATAAAAAAATGAAATAAGATGAATTTTATCTGATCAAATTAAAAGGTATGCAGTCTATTTGCAAACACCTGTATGTACATATTTGTGATTTCCATTGAATTCTACAACAAACATTGACAACAGCAACGCCATTCCAACCCCCTTCATGGTAAATTTATAATGATGTGTGTGTGTGTGTGTGTGTGTGTGTGTGTGTGTGAGAGAGAGAGAGAGAGAGAGAGAGAACATTAAAGTTGTAATGCAAGTTTTAATTACATGACAGAGTGTTAATCACTTAGAGACCCCATGTTTTACATTAGACCCCCAGGCTTTATTCAGCTCACAGCTGAAAGTGTGTCTCCTTCTACTGACCTCTTCCAATTGCCACCAGCCCCGACAACCACATTTTTACTCTGTTTTTGTGAATTTGGCTTTTGTTTTTTTGTTTTTTAGGATTGTGCTTATAAGTGACATCATGTAATATTTGTCTTTCTTTGTAGTATTATTTCACTCAGCATAATGCCCTTGAGGTCTTTACTGAAAGGTTCAATAATTTGCTGTGAGCCTGCTACGTGCCAAGCCTTATTCTAGATCCCAGAGATGCACGAGCGAATGGCCATTATCACCACAACAAAGTCCTTTCCTGGTATGGCTCCATTATTGTGCCAGAGAGAGTTAGGACGTGATGGAGGAAAAGTGTCCTAAAAATCTACTAAATCTCAAAATCTACTTAGTGTAAGTTAAAGATCAGAGTCAAATATACTGTTTAATATGTGCTACTCATTTCGATGTTATTTATGCACTAAACAGGTGAATTAGATGTTTATTTACCTGGAAACATGACCTGTGAATTTGAAAACTTTCGGGCGTATGTGATAAATAGCTCAAAATAAAACCAGTCTCTCAACTGCTCAGTGGGAGGAAATATCTCTTCTCATTCTAAAGAATTGTGTTTGTTCTGTGACTGAAGGTAGCCAAGGAGTTTTGGCCTCTCTGGAGGGTTGATATTCCTATAGTTGGTTATGACCCTATAATAATCTTTTCCCTTCTGTTACAGTTAACGTATTGTCCGGTTATCATTATACTCGAAAATTGTAATTTCTGGATTGAATCTGTTTCATCTTGGCCAATTAACAAGTAAATTGTTGGCTAAAATATTCTGGCACAGAATATGGCATAGGGGTCTTGGCATCTGATCTGTGCCCTTGTCTTAACTGCATGCCAGTTCTGTGGACCATCTCTTGTAGAGGAGAGTGGGTGGGTGGGTACCTGTGGTTGCAGTGAGGAACAGAGTGGAAAAGAGGATTTTGGAATAAGATAAGGGATGCTCTGTTCTGAGTGGATGATTGACAGCTCACATGGTACAGCAGGCATGCATATAAGCAAGAGCCCATAGAGGATAATTCTGGACGTATTTGGAGGAGTAGCAAACTTCAGTTGCCCCTGCTATAAAGCCAAATGACTTTTTCCTATAAATTCTCATTTTGAGCGATGAAATGGCATACATAAAAGTTAACATTAGTACAAACATAATATCACATAGCATTAAATTTTAATAGTGTTTGATTGTGATAGTGCTATTTTCCCTCCGAATCCTCAAAATTCTGGTTCAATGTAATGAAGCAATATCCTTTTTTGTGTCTCTGTAACATATTGAGGATATCTCATGCATGAATCCTTTTGACCTCTTTAGAAGGAATTAGTTATATTCAAGATGTCATTTCAACTTGTATTGCCAAGGGACTTTGGTTAATAAAAAAACCTTATTGGGTGTTAGGAGAGGATGTAAAGAATGAACGAGACAGAAGAAGCTCCAGTGGGCATCTGCTGCATCTGTCAGGGTCCCTAGGGACCGAGTGGTGGCAACAATGAAAAATCCTGGACCCCTTTCAAAGAGTTCCAGATTGCCTGGCACCATCCTCCAGAGGCCTATAACCATCTAGACATCTGTCGGGTTACAAATACAGCTATCAAATGGCTCCTAAATTATGTTGCGGACAGCTTTATGATTCAGCAAGTGAGACTCTAACCTGAGTTGAAGTCATTCTGACTTGAGAAGAACAGGGAGGGTTTGCATCAAAGTATCAGATGTCCAAGAGATGCAGACGCAGATCGATCTGGTTCAGCAGGTTAAGTGGGGAACAAGTGTTAGAACAAAAGTGTATTTCAAGCAAATAAATTTGCAGAAAAAAAATTTCTTTCTAAGGAGAAATTTATATCTGTGGGAAATCTTGATCAGTGGCAGCAACTGCAAACTTTTTCTTAGGAGAGAGGATTGTGACTGTTAACCAAGAAGTCAGTTTTGGGGCACCTGGGGGCTCAGTCCGTTGAGTGTCTGCCTTTGGCTCAGGCCATGATCTCAGGGTCATGAGATCGAGCCCCACAGCAGCCTCCACGCTCAGTGGGGAGTCTGCTTGAGGTTCTCTCCCCCCCCCTCTGCTCCTCCCCCTGTGCTCTCTCAGTGTCTCTCAAATCTTTAAAAAAGTTTTTCAAGAAAATAATATGAAGCTTGAAGAAAGGAATCTTCAAACAATTTGAAAGTGAGATGCTTATCTCCTATAGAATATATTATTTCTGTGCTATATTCATACATGGATCTTCCCATATTCATGGGGGATCTTTGGCAAAAGGAATATGAGATCTTATCAGTGACAGTGTTAAAATGTAGAATAAGGGAGGACAGGGAAATCCTTTAAGTGTCAGTGACTGTGTGGCTGTCCAGCAGACTTGTTTTCTTGCTAGTCTTACTCTGCACAGCTCAGCCTCCCTTCTCAGGTGGTCATCCTAGAGCGGATTTCTAGCCTGTGAAAGGGGGTGGAGGGGATGGGCATGCTCCTCCAGGTGAATGGGAATAGGAAGCCTCTGGACCTGGAGGACCCTCCCTGGCTACCCCCAACCCAAACATCGCCGCCCCCCCCCCACATGTCTTCTCCAGGCCCTAAAGAGAAGAAAATACAGCTCTTCACGCAATGTTTATTTCATACCTGCTCTCTTGAAATGTGTTTGTGGTGTTATTTCTTTCCTGCCCTTTTAATAAATTTTTTCTACAAAACCTCTAAAATCCATAGGTATTTCAATTCCATTGTCTTGAGTAAACAATAGGAGTCTCAGAGAATGTGTTTGCTTGGAGGTTTATCAAGAGACTATGCTGGCGAAGGCACCTACTACCCGAGTATTCCCTAACAGAGGATCGTGTGTGATGGACTAAAAATACATTAGGGTCTGAATGAGCTGACCTAAAGGTGCAATGACAATTGTCTATATTTGGACTTTGGATTCTTAAGAAATTGAGAGTCCTTTGTTAGCTTACTTAAAAAACTAGCAAGCATGTGTTGCATGTAATGGACTGTGTTGGGCATTATGGGGAATACAAAATGAATCAGGAAAAAAGATCTTCCCTTAAAGTTATCTAATAGTAATGCATTTTTAATACAAGATTCAAGATTTACATCAAGTGCCATGATGTAAACAAACAGTTCTCTGTGTATTTAGAAGAAAGCTTAAGTCTTCTGCTGATACAAGAAAGGTGTCATGTTGGAGAAGCCATTTGCACTGACCCAATATAGATTCCTGTCCTATAGTCTTGTTTTCAGGGATTTAGATTTACTTTTTAAAATGGAAAGCTTCCTAAGCAGATGTTCTTCATGGACGGTTTGAGGCTCTGGATCTGACATGCCTAGCAGGTCTCACTCTTCCCAGACAAGCTGGTCTGTGCTCCTCACACGTTTCTTTTTATTTGGGACTTTGCTCTCCTGCTGTGGTCAGATTCTGCTGGATGGTCTCTGGAAGAACACCTTACTGTCATCAGTTTCACTTTTTGTGTCTTCTCTGGGTGACCCAGCATCAGTCTTAAACATCTTTGTGCGCTTGGGCATTGCTAGACAGAAGTCACCACATAAAGGAAGGACTTTGAGGCTAGGGCGTCTCTAGACCCCACACCTATTTGGCTTTGTTGAAATTGGGAAGATATATGTAGAGATCGGTTTCATGCATTATTACAGAAATGAAATCATCTTCTATAAGAATTTCACCACACGTTAACTACTAACCGATTTGGGCCCCTCCGAGCTGAGGAAGCACAGGGAATATTCTGTGCCAGCAACATTTCATCAGTGGTGGTAAAGAGAAGTAAGAAAGCCAGTAGGCGGTTCTTCACAAGTGAAAAATTTTGTTTGGAGTATCTTCATCTATTACCGGATCGATGGTGCCTCACAAACCAGAAACTTCCCTGTTATAAAACACTGTGCACAACTTTCACTAAAATCCTGTTGGGAGGCAAAGTGCTTATATCTTGTCAAAAAGGAGGAATTTATTCTAGAAGTAGTAGGGAAACAGAGGAACACATCTCCAAAAATAGGTCGTATGGATTTCAGTTGAGGAGTTACTATACATGCTTTATTTCTATCTTTTCTTTATCTCTATCATGTTTTAATAAAAATGTGTTATTTTAGGATTAATTTTCTTTGAATACTTTGGCCATACTTTTACCATCCATTAATTTTACCTATTTTTTCATTCTTCATCTGCTACTCATATTTTTGTTTTGTTTTTGATGAGTGTAGTTACAAGCAGCTTCATAATAGAGACTAGGGGTGCCTGGGTGGCTTAGTTGGTTAAATGTCTGACTCTTGATTTTGACTGAGGTCATGATCCTCAGAGTTGTGAGATCTAGTCCCATGTCAGGCTCTGTGCCGGGTGTGGAGTCTGCCTCAGATTCTCTCCCTCTGTCCCTCCTCCCCTACCTCCCCAACCCCAGCTCACACTCTTGTGCTCTCTCTCTATCTCTCTCTTTCAAATAAATAAATAAGAAGTTAAAAGTGGATTACTATGATAATTTATGCAACATCAATACTCTATTATGTGTATTTCAAGTAAATTTGACAAAAATTACCTCCATGAGGTAATCACCCTTTTCAAAAAAGTATGCCCTTTTGCATCTTTTGTTATCAGTTAATGGGCTTGTAAAATTCATATTTGTTATTTAAATGTATCATATTAGCTGTCAACATATTGCTTAATGAAGCAAGTGGTTTTTGTTCAGAGAAAATGAAGGTCTACTCTTGAATTAGCTGTTATTTAAAAATGTGCTGATAAAAGCAAGTTAGTGATTTTTCAATGGGCTGATCTGCATGTTACTAACTTTGGAAAGAAAATTAAACTATGTGTACATATTTACAAATGTCACTGTGATTCAGTATCATCTAATCCAAGGCACCATGTAAAAGTCAACTGAAGGAAGTTTTTAGATTGATAACATAACTGAAATTCAAGTCCCTTAAGAAAATCTAAGGACATTAGTAATGTGAGGTCATAAAAATCTTGTTTTTAAGCATTGGAAATTCTCCAGCATGGGACATCTTTGGGTTTTGATAAATAGGATTCCTTTAATCTCCTTTTATTTGAGCTTGCATGTATATTTCAGCACTTAAATTGAACAGAACCTCAGTCTGGGGCATCATCTCTTTTGTAGATGGTGGCTGTTAGCATTACCACCAAGAATGGTACTTTTAATTTTGATCTAATGATCTGTGATTATTTTTTGTCCTTGGCAAATGCAAAAGTATATTTTAATTGAAACAATTTTGTTTCTTATTCTTGATTCTAATTGATATTATGTTGAAGTTCTGACACTAATAAGGAAAAGCACTAACAAGTAAAGATACCTACCCTTCTAAGTTTGATGGTATTCTTACACTGAGAGATTAATGAACTGCACCATAGGATTAAAGCCATAGCAGTCATGTGTGGTGATCTTGGAAGTTGATCTGTCAGCAGAAAACACCAGAGATCCCAGTGTAGAAGCTGAAGCTCAGTGAAGAAAACCAGCTCAGGGAAGAGAACACTCGGGGTTCTTGGGGGGGGATATGGAGAGGCCTGCCAGAAACCCAGTTTTGGAATTCAAGAACCTAAACTGATGGCCCACTGAACCTGAGGCTGTCCCACCCTGAATGCCATGCAGTCCCACTGCCTCTGGTTCTTCAGGTGGCCCCAGCTGGGTAAGACACACAGAATTGTGAAATTGCCTTGTTCTATACTGAGGTTTGGCAATGGGGACAGGGCAGAGGGCACAGCTCTAGACATGGGTATGGGTACTGTCAAATAGGAAGAGCCTCTTGGCTTCTAAAGGACTCCTGTGATTAGGTCAGGACTACCCAGATAATCTCCCTATCTTAGGATTGGTTGATTTGGGACCTTACTTACATCTGGGATATTCTAGATTAGTATTGATTGAATAACCAGAGAAGGTGTGCATATACAAGAGGCCAGGAATCTCACAGGGCACATCTTAGGATTCTTAGACCTCTCAATGGTTTTCCTTCTGAAATTCATTCTGATCCTAAATTCTGTGAGTTTACTGGGCAAGTAACTACAGTGGCTTTTGCAAAAAGTATGGTGATCTTTGACTTTAGCACCTTCCACCCTAGAGTTTTAGGTGGGTGTAGTACAGGGAGGGTCTCATATACCAGTAGAGTCTGATAATGAAGTAGATCTTATAAAACCAGATGACCTAGGTGTGTTACATCTCATGCTCCAGTTGAGGGACAATGGCACTGAATTCAGCCAATCCCAAAACTGGGGTTACTTCTGTTGTTATTCCACCTGTATTCTAATAGGTTGTTTTTTGTTTATTTGTTTTTTTGTTTTTTTAAGATTTATTTGAGAGAGAGAACACACGTAAGTTGGGGGGAGGAGCAGAGGGAGGGAGAGAGAGAATCTCAAGCAGTCTCTGTAATGAGCATGGATCCCAATGCAGGGCTTGATCCCACAACTCTGAGATCATGACCTGAGCCGAAATCAAGAATTCACTGCTCAAATGACAGAGCCACCCATGTGCCCCTTTTCTATTTTAACTCCTGTTCTTTTCTCTTAAAGTGAAACTATGTGTTTCAAGTAGAACAAACGTAAAATCATTAAGTTGTTCCTGAATTGGCACCTCTGTTCTTAAAATTTTACTTTTTTATTTACTGTTATTTCCAAAGTCCCCTACTCTCTTCTCTTGTTGACTAATTCATGTAACTGTTGACTTCACATGAGATTTTCATTGACATCACATGAGATTTTCTCGAATCCTGGATTCTGGTCTTTGTTCTCCTAAATATGATATATATGTATAAATGATATAAATGACTGAAAATTTACTCTCTATTTATAAACAGAGATAATGCTCCCCACTTCTTGAGGCAGTTGCAAAGCTACAATGAGATACTAAGTAGAAAATTCATTTTTTAACTATGAAGCACTCTGTAAATAAATAGAGTATTAATAGTCACAAGTAGTCCTTTAGTAATGCAGTGTCGTCCCACAAACCTTTATGAATTAGGTACATCAATGAATTCAACATAATTGAGATTCATTCCATGTCTAGAGAAACACTCCCTGCTTCCAAAATCTTCCTAGAACATAGCCCTGATTATGTTATTTCTTTGCTTAGAAATCTTTCATGCCCACTCATTAAATTCTCAACTAATAATTCTGGCATTTTGTTCCTTCTGGTCTAACTCATGTCCCTGACCTTCCTTCCTTCTTCCTCCTTCTGCCAGCACGCAGATTCCAGGCATACGAGCTGACCTGATTAATGCAAACCCTACATGCATCCTTGCCTCCATCATCTCCACCTGCAACAATTGTTCACTTCGGATATCATTTCCTGTGGATAGGATTCCTGGGTTTTTGACCACTAACTTCTCCCTCACCACTGCTGTTCGTGTAGGACTTTGCACATTCACTAGAGCTGTTATTCTGGTTTTTCTGGGAGCGAGGCTCTTGGTACATAGGCTTAAAGGAAACTCAGTTACTCAGAGATGGGAATCCCATCCCCGGGCTGTGTTCCTTCACCTGTGTGGTGCCCTCTTCGTGTGAGAGCCTAACAAGTTTTTCACAAATCGATCTCAGTGATCTTGAGAAAGTTCACAAAATCTGTTAAATCATTTCTTTTCAGTGGAGGTCAACTTTGTTTTTCAAACCTACGTGGTGAGCTCACGGATTTTGTACACTGAAGCATCGGGATGTTGAAACTGGATGACGTGGCAAAGGAAAGTTCTGTGCTTCTCAGAGCAAGCGAGGCATACATATTAAACTAAAAGATGTGTGAATCTGCTCACATGGTACATTCTTGAAAGCCCTGAAATCTCAAAAAGATTAAACAAAGTTTAAAAATTAATACAAAGAAAGTGAGACTCCTGATATTTCTTCTTAGATTGGGAACAGTCACTTTAGAAATGAAATATTCTGGAAAAAAAAGAAATGAAATATTCTGTTTCTAAGAAGGCACATGAGGATAGCGCAGTAATAAGTTTTCTGCAGGAAATAACCTTTTTTTTTTTTTTTTTTTTTTTTTTTGCAAACCCAGTGCGGGTGTAGATACAGAGAGCCAGAAAAGTAAATAAACATGAAACACCCACCAGTTTAATATTTGAAAGTGAAAAACAGCAAAAGGAAGAGGAAAAAGCCCTCTTAGTAGGAAAGATAATCCTACCATATTACCTCTACTATGTGGGGAGGGATCTTGCCATGTGTGTTCTATAGTTTCCAGTTAGCACTAATGGCTAACTGTTTTCTTTTTCTCAGCAGCATTGAGTGAGAGAATGAAGCTGATCTCATTTTCCATATTGCTTACTGATGATTCTGACTGACTTATTTGAATTGGCTTGCTTTCTTTTTCCAAATTCGATGTGAACTTCTTTTCTCCCATTTTTCTGTGGCTGGGGATTCATTGATACCATGATTAACATTGTGTTTAACATGGTCCATAGACTCAAAATCTTTTCTTGAAGGGTTCAGAAGAGGCAAGCAAAGGGACAGCTCCAAAGTTAGTGGCTTTACAAACAATGTCAGTTGGTGGAGCATGTGACTTTTTTTTTTAAGATTTTATTTATTTATTTGTCAGAGAGAGCACAAGCAGGCAGAGTGGCAGGCAGAGGCAGAGGGAGAAACAGGTTCCTTGCTCGGCAAGCAGCCTGATGTGGGACTCGATTCCAGGACCCTGGGATCATGACCTGAACCCAAGGCAGCTGCTTAACCAACTGAGCCTCCCAGACATCCGGAGCATGTGACTCTTGATCTCAGGGTTGAGCATTCAGGCCCTGCCCCAGGTAGAGATTCCTTAAAAATAAAATCTTAAAACAACGACAAAAACAGAAAAGCTCTGTGGCACACAACAAGTATTAGATCAACATAGCTATCAGTTGTCTATAGAAGATAGCTGTGATGGCATTTGTCTTATAGTTAATTACAATATTTCATATTGTGCTTCATTTTTTTTTTTCAGTTTTAAGTCCTTCATCTTTATTCACTTAATCATTAAGCACCAGCTCTGTGCTGGCTACATGGAAACCATGGCTACTATATTGTGAGCCCATCAAGATTGTGTGACTCAGATGTGTTATTTAATAATTATTGCATAATCACCATAAACTCCTTTGTGCTTTGCACACTTAGGAAGCAGCCAAAGCATATTGAATTGTGAGCTTTATACTAACTTTGGGCTGTCAGTACTTTACCATCTGTTTGTGCTAATCAGTGCTCTTTGGCTACCTGTGCAGTTTTCTTCGCCATACACATGGTCAGTGATGGATCACTCAGGGAACCTTGCCTTGCAACTCAGTGCTGTTCTCTGTATTAATACATCTCTTAACCCTTTAATGGCATCAAATCCTGCTGCTGCTGGTGGTGTAAGTTATTTCTCTTTTGTACAGCCTCCTCATATATTTTAGGGACAGCTGAATAAATTTTTCCCTGTTCCCTCCAAAAAAATTAGGATGTGTATCTGAGCCCCTGAAGTAGATGTGTTAATGAGTAAAAATGGTCAAGGCTACCCTTGTAGGTCAAAGTAAATATCAACTCTAAAATATGCAGTGTAGGTACCGAGTAATTCCAACCATGTCTCAGCTGTTTCCCTATTCCAATTCATCACTTTCAATGAGAAAGCCTGAAACAGGTCAAAGACGCGATCGTTTATCATGACATTCCTTATAGATGCATGCGAATGAGATGCGCGCATGTTATGCCCATTTTTCTTGGTGTTTCTCGAGGATATTTTCAGATAAATTTTGTGAGGCACAGTCCAATCTAACTTCACCACAAGTTTTTGGATGGTCCAGTAGACTGTAGGGTCAACAGCGTATGGACTTTATGTATTCACCCCCATTCCTGTCCTTGGGGGAGGGGAATGGGCTGAGATTGAGTTACTAATTGATCGTGCCTATATGAAGAAGCCTCCACAAAAATCCCTAACATACAAGGTTCTCAGAGCATCTGGGTTGGTGACACATCCATGCTTTGGAAGGATGGCTAACCCCCCAAGTCCATGGGGTCAGAAGCTCTTGCTCGAGACCCATCTAGCCCTCACCCTATGTATCTCTTCATATGACTGTTCATCTATATCCTTTAGAATATCGCTTATTACATAACAGAGTGGCCAACATAAGTAGTCTTGAGTTCTGTAGCCATTCTTGCAGATCATTGAACCTGAGGACAGGTCAGGGGACCCCTGACTTATAGAGAATCCATCAGAACTACAGGTGACAACAACAAGTGACAGGGCTGGTGATTGGCACTTGAAGTGGGTGCCATCTTGTGAGACTGAGCCTTGACTTGTGGGATCTGCAGGTAGACAGTCAGGTCGATAGGGTCAGAATGGAACTGAGTTGCAGGATACCTGGCTTGTGTCTGGAGAGCAGGGGAATTGTTTGGTGTGGGGAAAACCCACGCATCTGGTCACACAAGTGTTCTGGGTGAGCAGCAGAGCAAACATGAGAGCTTGTTCTCCTCATGTGTCAGTCATCCCAATACTATTTATTTATTCCTGTTCCATGTAAGAAGGGTCTGAACAACCACATCCACTCTGAAAACAAAAATCACGGTTTTGGAAACTGCTCACCTGGTACACGTGATCACTTTGCAGATGCTGGAACGTGGCCCGAAGACGGGAAGGGGCTTCATGGCGGTCAGGCCAGTGCTGGCGCATGTGCCGGGGACTCTGTCACCGGCTGTTTCCCTACACCACACAATCTCTCTTTAGCCCACAGACTGGAAGTTTGGCTTCTGTTGTGCCTGATACTGTGTAAATCAAAATCAGAACGTCAAGGTGGCCCCAGATACTGTTGAATGACCACCCCAGTGATTTTATGTGCATTGAAGTTTGGAGATCATAGGAGAAATTGGGCTTGGAGACAGAAGGGTTTTGGGGAATCGATTCTCTGCCCGGTGAATAGCACTGCCCTTTGTCAGTTCTCACTGTGGCAGGTTGGGGCATACTCCCTGAAGGGGTGTGGCTCTTCAACACTAGGGAAGCTCTTTGGCCAGAGATACCTTCCCTGTCTCCTCTCCCCCTCCCCTTTGTCCATCTACCTGGAGAATGCCTGCACAGCTTTCCAGGTTAGCTCCAGGTGACCTGGTTCATCGAATCTTGTGTAACCCAGCTGGCAGCACTGATCATGAGGCCTGTGTGCTTGCCTCGTGCACGGGACATTTCTTCCACAGCACATGTGTGGTTGACCTTTGTTGTCCTCTGCTAGGACGTGAGCTCCCCAAAGGCAGAGACTGGACTTTTTTCTTTGTCTCTTCAAAGCAAACCAAAGTATTTGGCCCATGCTAAGCTCTTGAATGAATGAATGCATGTGTGAATGAACGGATACATAAACGAAATTCTGCTACTTTGCAATATTAGCTGTGCTATAATGCACAAGTCCTTGAACTACTTTGATCCTGCTTCCTTAAAAAACGAATGTTTTCTTTAAAGCTTGTTATAATGACCAAATGAGGAAAATATTATATGATAGTGCTTTCTGGTGCAGAAAACACTGTCATATTTTCTCATTAGGTCTCATAGGTCATAATACATATATATATCATGTTATATGTCATATGTCATATATATATACAATACATGTATGTCATATATATTATGTGACACATACAGGTATCTATACATAGTATATGTATAACATATACATATTATATATACATATGTATGTATATATTCCTCCCTTCTTAGGGTTCATTTCTATACAATAAGACATTCAAAGAAGAAAAAGAAAAAACTAGTGAATCATCAATCTATCAACCAAAAAAAGCAAGAAAAAGAAAAAAAAGTCATGGCACCAATCCCTCAAATATCTCTCCCAGCTCTGTGCAAACAACCGATTGTGCTCACTCTTTTCTTTCTCATTGGTCTCCTCAACTTCTGGATGAATTATATACCTTTCTCTGGAAACTCTCTGCCTTTGTTGAGTAAATCAACCTGGCCTGTCAGCGTCTTTGGTTTTGGCTCTATATTTGTTGGGCCAATTTTTCACATGAGGCAGGAAAGACAGTCTCTCTGTAGGGGGCAGGGGAGGGGGCTGAGATGATGTTAATTTTGTTTTTCTGGCTTATACATGCACAGAATCATACAAGCCAATGTGCTTCCCCCAAATGTGAGCAGGAAACATTCATTCTGTTTGTTATTACTTCTTTCCTGCTTCTTTCCTTTTCTCTGAGCCTTGCTAGACCTGTGGCCCTCAAACTTAAATACCATCTTGTATTCATGATTCATGCTGAAATGTGAAAATGGGTCACATATAAAGCAAATGAGCAAATGCACTAATCAGGGAGTTCTACCTTTCAATTGTGTGTGTGTGTGTGTGTGTGTGTGTGTGTATGACTTGTTTGAAGTCGGCAGTGTACTCACATGTCTAAAACTCAATGATGGGCGCCTGGGTGGCTCAGTGGGTTAAGCCTCTGCCTTCGGCTCAGGTCATGATCTCAGGGTCTTGGGATCGAGCCCCACATCAGGCTCTCTGCTCAGCAGGGAGCCGGCTTCCCCCTCTCTCTCTCTGCCTGCCTCTCTGCCTCCTTGTGATCTCTCTCTCTGTCAAATAAATAAATAAAATCTTAAAACAAAACAAAACAATGTCATCACATAGTGTAGTGTCCTTATCCCCTTTCATCGATGGAAGACGCTGTACTGTATGCACAATTTTGCCTCTTTTTCGTATCCTTCTCCATGCACAAAGACTTCCTTCATTACTTTTGAATGCCATAGTAGTTTTTCCTGTCTCTTGGGTTCATTGATTCAGTTCTCTGTTGATGCATTACATTCACTCTTGTGCTGTTATTCTGATACAATTAAATCATAGCCCTAAAAACACCCTCTTGTTTATGCTAAGAGCATTTAACATGGTCTTGATTGTGCTGCTTCTTTCTGACAGTGTCTCTCTTTCTCTGACTGCCTCCCACCATCCCTCCTCCACCCCCTATCCACGTCACCCATACTGGTTTATCGAACTAAGCCTTATCCCTCCAACTTCTACCCAGACTGAGGAATTAGAAGGTTTTTATTTTTTTGGATACTCTGGATTGTCCTCCTGGATTGCCTTCTTGATCTTCTTAAATTCAGCAGGAAAACAAATATTTAATTATTAAGTATTGTATCAACATGCTCTGCATTATGTTGACCATTGTCTGCCCATAAAAAGAGACTACAACTTTAAATAGAGTCAGTGAATTCTTCAGTTCACTAATTATGTTTTACCATAAAGCGTTAGGCTGGGTACACCATGGGGAGAGGTGTAGAAAGACAAAAGCAAATAAACATTTCCTGCCATTATCAGCTCATCATCTGGAAAGAAAGACTTTGTTTCCCCATGTTCTATATTAGAAGTAATTTCCTTATTAATTCAAACTTCCTTATTAAGCAATTAAATGCAATCAATGCTTGCATCAATCTGGCAATACTAGATAATGAAGTCTTTCACTGAATGTAACTTTCCACATTGTTGCGCTTTACCCTGAAAGTGTTAAACCTTTTTAAAGTGCTCAACTATTTTAGGTAGAAATTTTCCTAAAACATATTACAGATGTTTCTACTTTTAAAAAAAGAACATATTATAATGTGACCTTTCTTTACTCACTAAAAATTGGGAGAGGCCATGTAAGACCCTCTCCAAAGCCCTTCTGCTTTTGACTTCACACAGTTAAGTGATGACTATTCCATCCATCATTGTTGGGGGATAATGCCATGCTCTCTGGGCCTGCTGAGAGTCCAGTACTGCTTGTTCCTACAATAAAGGGTCCCACATAATTCTGCTTTTTAAAAAAATCACTACTATAAAGACAATGCAAAGAAAGTTCAGGAAATGTAAGGATGAAAGAAAATCATAACATCCAACATCCTCACATTTCCTTTGTTCAACATTTCTTTTTGCATATTAGACCTTCTGCAATCACTTTCCTTTTGTTCCTTTTTTACTTTCCATGAATATAATTTTCTCTACTTCCTCCCTCCCTCCCTTCTTTCCTTTTCTTCCTCTCCCCATCTTTTCCCCAAAGATATTCTTATTTGCCCTCATTATTTCTAGATTATTAGGGCATGGAAAGCCCAGTTGATAGTTGGCTCATATTATGAGTCCACCTGACTGCGTTAAGGGATGCCCAGAGAGCTGACATACTGGGTCTGGCGTGTTTGTGAAGATACCAACATCGGAATCTGTAGAGTGAGTAAATGAGATCACCCTCTGCAATGTGAGTAGGTATCCTCCAGTTCACTGAGGTCCCTAATAGAGCAAGGGCACAGAGGAGGGAGCAGTTAACTCTTTGCTTGAGCTAAAACATCTTTTTTCTACCTTCAGATGTCTGCTTCTACTCCTCAGAACTTCAGATGTGGACTAAGTGACTCTACTGGTTTTCCTAGTACTCAAGCTTGCAGAAACCAGATCATGGGGTATCTCAGCTTCCACAGTTATGTGAGCTAATTCTTACAACAAGTCTCCATCCATCTGTCCATCCATCTGTCCATCTGTCCTTCCATCCATCCACCCATCTGTATGTATCTTATTGGTTCCATTTCTCTGGAAAACCTTCACTAATACAGTAGTTACACTTCCTTGGTACTTTTATTGATATCATTTTACTTTTTCTAATTGCTAATGTTGGTCTTGAAAAGTCTGCTGTTTAGTCCTGTTTCCTTCCTTTATGGCTGTTTTTAATTTTTTTTTTTTTTTTTAGCATTTTCACTTTGTGTTTGGTGTTCTATAACTTGGCACAATTTGGGACTGTATTTCGATTTATTTATTCTCAACTATTGTTTCCTTGAATATTGTTTCTTCCCCATTCTATTGTCTCTTCCATTGCTGATTTAACATTGGTTCAGCTCACTGAGTCCTTGCCTCTTTACCTCTCCGACACATTTTTCATCTCCTTTTTTCTCTTGCTACATTCTGTTACTTCCTTAGCAACCTCTTCACTAACTCCTCTGCCACCTTATCTAGTCTGTTTAAACTCTCCACTGAGATTCTCACTGAATTTTTGTTTAATCTTTGGATCTTAAGATAAATTTGATTGTCTCCTATTAGTTAATTATACTTCCAAAACCGTCTTATTTATTCACATTAAACGTATTCTTAAATAACTGGGATCGTGTAATTCTAATACATTCTCTACATCATTGTCAGTGTTGTGAATTTGTGATCTTTGTTCCTGTTGATGCTTTCTCTTAACAAACGGACATTTCCAGTTTTCAGCTCATGTTCTATAAAAGTCTTCGTCAATTCTTTGAGAGCTGCATTTTTTTTTAAATTAGTTTTACTGGGCTATAATTTACATCTCCAAAATATATTCAGTTTTGGGTTTGGGGATTTGTACAATCCAAGAAATGATCATCCCCATCAAGATACACGTTGGCCCCTCATCAGTAAAGCTGCTTGTTTTAGCTGCCAGCCTTATGCCCTCAGATACTGTCTTCATTGAGTGAGTTTGCTAGGTAGGATGCTCACAGATCTCCACCTTTCTTACCCAAATTCTGCCAGCATGTCATGAATAAACACTTCTCCATTCATTGTTTGACCTTTTTTTTTGGTTCCCAGAGCCTGGAATGTGTTGTTATAAATGTGATAAACTGTGTGCATGTGTGTGCACATGCCTGTAAGCTACTGTTCATACGGTCAAGGCCAGAAGCCCTGCCTTTTTCAGACATAAACATGAGAGGAATGCTCTAGGGGTCCATGTATGTTAGAGTCACCACCACCATTTCTTTGACTCCTCATTCCTTTGTTTCTCAGCACATTTCCAGTTCCTGTAATTTTCCTTTTGTCTGATGAACTTCATTTAACCTTTATTTCAGTGCAGATACACAGGCAATTCATTACTTTTTTTGGCTGAAAATATTATTTGGCTTTTTTTTTTTTTTTGAAAGATGGTTTCTTGGACAAAGACAATTTCTGTTTTCTTTCAGTGCATGGGTGTTTTACCCTTGCCTGCTGGCTGTGGCATTTGACGAACCATCTGCCCCTCTTGTCTTTTGTCTTCTCTGATATGCAAAGAGCTCACCGTTCCCAGCCCCCTCTTAGATGTTTATAACATTTTCCTCTTTATCCTTGGTGCTCAGCAACATGATCAGGACTACCTTGGAATGGTTTTCTTATGTTTATTCTGCTTGGAATTTGCTGAATTTCTTAAATCTTTGGATTTATACCCTATTAAATTTGGAAAAAGTTGGCATTATTCTTAAAATATGTTTGTGTCTTCTCCCTCAATTATATGTATATTGGACTAAATGCTATTGCCCACCAAGATAGTGATGATCCATTGTATTATTTTTTAACTTTTTTTTTCTTCTGTGCTTTATTTTGAATAGTTTTTATGGCTATCCCCTCAAATTTACCAGTCATTTCTTCTGGAATGTCAGATCTGTTCATCCCAGGCAGTATGTTCTTAGTTACTGGTATTACAGTTTTCATATCCAGAAACCTTAATCAGTTCTTTTTTATATCTTTTGTCTCCTCACCACACTCATATTTTTCTCACCTTCTCACATATGGAGCCTATTTCTAATCAATAGGTTTTATTTTCTGCTAGATGTATCATCTTTGTCATTTACAGGTCTCTTTCTATAGATTGACTTTACTAGTGTTCATGAGTTATATTATTCTTCAGCTTTGCATGCCTCATAAATTTTGATTGGATACCAGACCTGGGAAATTTTATGTTGTTTGTTACTGGATTTTGTTTCATTAGTACACTGTAAGATTTTGTTCTTGCATGCCCTTAGTTACTGGGATCTTTCAAGACTTCCCGTTCCACTGGGTGTGGTGCATAAACAATGAATCTTGGAACACTGAAAAAATAAAATTAAATTAAAAACAAAAACCAAAAACAAAAAAAGAGACTTCCTATTAGGCTTTTTTAGGGTGGATGCAGAGAAGCTTTCAGTCTAGCATAAATTTATTCCTATAGTAAAGAACCTCCTTCTGAAGATTCTGCCCTACATGTTACAAAGCTTTTCCATCGTGGTCAGAGCCCAGTGTGAGTTCCAGGAACTATCAGCATATTCCTCACGGTTCTTTCTCCTCTGCAGATACTTTCTACCTAAAATGTGCACTTTAGAACTTAGCCAAAGACTCAGGAACTCCACCACACATATCCAGAGTTGTCACTGAAGACAGCTTTCTACTCTCCTGTGCCTTGCTCTGCAAATTCTCCGTCTGATTCTGTGTGTTCCTGTGCCTCACTATAAACTGGAAACTGCCTCCCAAACTGTAAACTGGTGTAAACATAGGACTTGTTTATTTTCCATCCCTTGGAAATTATGATTCTGCTCTTTTCTCAATATCTGCAATATGTTGTGCAGTTTCCTACTGACAGTGGCTTACAGGTAAATACAACCTCTATTACTTTATCTTGGCTGAATGTGGAAGTCCCACTGACTAATATCTTAATGTCAAACAACCTCATATTCCTAAAAGAAGTCCTATCTTTTTTTTTAGATTTTCCTCTTTATAGTTTCTTGTAGTCTATCTACTTACACATTTGTGAAAGATTTTTACTTCTATAAACCTGAGGGACACTAGGTGTTTTTTTGTTTTTTGTTTTTTTTCTTTCTCTCTCTCTCTCTGAAGGCTTTGTTTTTGATATCAGAGCCCTGGCAAACTCAGTAACACAAGTTGGGAAGTGTTCCTTTTTTTTTTTTTTTTTTTTTTAATCTTGTGAAAAAATGTGTGTAAGAATTTTATTTACTCTGTAATGTTCAATAGAATTCACCAATAAGGGTATCATGTACTGATACTTTCTTCATGGAAAAGTTTTTAGAGTAAATTCAGTTTCTTCCATAGATTTCTTTTATTTTGTGCCAATTTGGCTAGGTTGTCCATTTCAAGTTATTGACCCACTTAATCTAGATTTTGAATTTGTTGCCATAAACGTGTAATAATAGATTCTCTTGAGATACCTTCAACTTCTGTATGATTTGTAGTGAGAACTTACCCTTTTTTCCCCTGATATTTCCATTTTCTTCCTCGGTGTAGTCCACTATATGCCATTTCTGTTGATTATTTCCCATAACCAGATATTGACATTGTTTCTTTTCTCTTTTATTCATCTTCTATTTCATTGATTTCTGCTCATTGTATTTTTCCTTATTTCTTTGTATTTAATTTTCTAATCTTCTGAGGTGATAGTTTAAAGAAAGTCTTAGCTCAATATCCTAGTAAAACAATTGAAAACTATAAATTTCCCTCTAACCACTACTCTAGGCATTTCAAAGAAATGTTAATGTAAATGTTAATTTTTTTATTATCAGTTAGTGTAAAATATTCTCCAATTTCTTTTATAATTTTTCCTTTGACCCATGGATGATTTAGGAATATATTGCTTAATTTCCAAAAGTTTGAGGTTTTCTAACATACCTTATTGGTATTTTTATTTCTCTTATGTGTCTGCCTTCGTCTCAGGTCATGATTGAGTCCCACATCGGGCTCTCTGCTCAGTGGGGAGCCTGCTTCTCCTTCTACCTCTGCTCCCCCTGGGTACCTGCTTGCTCGCTTGCACTCTCTTTCTCAAATAAATAAAATCTTAAAAAAAAAACTCTGTTAACACCTGAGAACACACTTCATATGCTTTCAGTTTGTTAAAATGCACTGAGACTTACTTTGTAGCCCATGAAATGGGTCTGTCTTCACGAGTGTGCCCTGTGGCTCTGAAAATGATGTTTATTCTTCAATTGTTAGATGCAGGATTTTATAGATGGCAGCTAAGGTAGTTAATTGTGCTTTTCATATGTTTTCTATCTTTAGTGATTTCAATATCCTTTCACCAATTTATGGAAAAATTAGGTAAATCTCCAATTTTAATTATGGAATCCTGTATGTCTTTTCTATCCGTTTATTCTTTATGTAATTTGAAGCTCTTCTTTTGTGAGGACCCATTTATGGCTGTTATGTCTTCATGATGAACTGACAACTTTATCATCATGCACTGTTCTGTTTATATTTGGTAATACTATAACTTCTGTTCTAGTCTGTCTTATCAAATATTAACAAAGCCACTCAGCCTCCTTATTCTTACCATTTGTGTAGTATATCTTTTTTATTGGTTTACTTTCAACCACTGTGTGCTTATATGTTTACAGTGCATTTCTTATAGGCACATCGTATATTCTTGCTTTTTATATGCAATGTGATGATCTCAGTTATTTTATGGAAATACTACATGTAAACCAAAAAAAAGAGATAGTGTATGGATGCACACACACTTATATACTGTTTTATAGTTAATGAAGTTTTCTCTATGTATTGATTTAGATGTTCCTTTTTAGGGTTTGTTTTCTATTTGTTTTACCTTTTTGTATATTGTCCATTCAATATTTTTCCCATCATTCATTATATGTACTGTCATATTTATTGCATTTATAAACATTAAAACCTCATGACAAGATTATACTTTTTACTTAAAAAGGTATATGGGGTGCCTGGGTGGCTCAGTGGGTTAAGCCTCTGCCTTTGGCTCAGGTCATGATCTCAGGGTCCTGGGATCGAGGCCCGCATCGGGCTCTCTGCTCAGCGGGGAGCCCGCTTCCTCCTCTCTCTCTCCCTGCCTCTCTGCCTACTTGTGATCTCTCTCTGTCAAATAAATAAATAAAATCTAAAAAGAAAAAAGTATATGTATTTAAATATTTTAAGAAGATAAAATCTTTATCTTTTTATATTATAACGATGCATTAGCAATATATAAACAAGTTGTATTAATACTGTATGCATATTAATGTATGTTTATAATTGATATGTTTAGTGTATGTTTTCCTCTTCATATAATTGATATTTTTATCCATGAACTTTTCAATTCTACTCCATTCATTCCTGAAGATTTGAGTTTCCCTGTTTTATCCTTTTCTTCACCTTGGAGAACTTCCTGTAATGTTTCTTGTAGGGCAGATCTGGGGGGGGCTGTGGTTCGTTCAGTCTTGGTCCCCACAGTTTGAGGAGAGGTCTTGTCCCTGATGACAAGTACCCTTTGAGGACCGTCTTTTCTCCTGCAGCATCCGCGGCTGTTGCTTTAATCTTTCATCTGCAATAGTTGGCCTCTTACATGCCTTGGAATGGGTCTATTTATATTTATCCCCTTTGGGGTTTGCTGACATGATTGAGTCTGAAAATAGATGCCACCAATTTGCAAGTTTAAAGTCATTATTTTCCCATTATTTTTCTGCCCATTTCTCTGCCTTCTCTTCTGATGCGCTAATTGTGCTTCCATTGTAACTTTTGTTATTGTGACACATTTCCAAAGCTCTTTCATTATTTTTTGTAATTTTTTTCTCTTCTTTAGATGGCACAGTTGTATTTATCCCCCTTCAAATTCATTGACTTTCATTATTATCTCTATTCACTCCTAGATGCATTCAATAACTTTTTAAAAAAAAATTCAGGTATTCTATATTTTGTTTTATGTGTACATCTGTGTGTATATAAACACATAAGCATACTTATAGATTATGTTGTCTCTGAGCTTTACAACTGTTTTATTCACATAAATACATGCTATTTCCCTTTGCCCCACTAACTGTGATTGTGATTGCTGTTTGGAAGTCCTTGCCTGACAGCTCTGACGTGCAGGTTATCACAGGGTGGATTATGTTTTTCTCTGGAAATATATTGAAAATATTTTCCTGCCTCTTTGTATCTTGAGGAGTTGTGGATTCCTCAGCATTGAGAATGTTAGGCGGTGGAGTTTAGGAATCCCTGATACTCTTTCCAAAAAGATGAAAGATTTGCCTCAACACACCGTGAAATGGGCTCTACTCGAATTGCAAATTCTGTCCCGCGTGCAGCAGGTGGCTGTTCAGGTGTCTGCACTTTTCAGTCTGCCTGCGCACCAGGGCTCACAGATACGCTGGAGAAGTAACAGGGTTTATGCACAGAACCTGGACTCCCCCGTTACGGCTCTCTCCTGTCCGCAGCCCCGCGCCCAGGCTCCCGCACTGCTTCCTTCAGCGAGGACTATGACAAGCACCCCTAGGGGATCTTTCCCGTCTCTGCCTCCTTCCTGCACAGGCGGTCGGGGGAAAGCTGCAAAAACGGGAACCCACGCCCCAGAACTGTTTGCTTGCCTCACGTTTCAGCTCCCCTAAACAATCTACCTGCTTCTGTGCAGTCTCTCATTCACTCAGAAAGGCTTCCTTGTTTGTTTTTAGTTTTGCCCAGAGTTTGTAGTTGCTCCCTGCAGGCAGGTTGTTTTCTTAGGAACTCCCTCCTCCAAATCAGAAGCAGGATCCCCTGCGCATGATTTTAAAGTGAGTCTCTTCAGAAGAGTTTGCTTCTGCTAGGTACTCGGTAGCTCATCACTTTGAGACTCACATAAACCTGTATTTTCACTCTTCTTTTTTTTTTTTTTTTTACAGGAGAGGTAGTATATTAAGTGTGGATTCATGTGCCAGATTTTCCGGGGTCATATATATATATTCTTTATCCGGAGACTGAGACAGAAACATATTCCTGTATTTCACCCTGTGGGGGAGGGGAAAAGTCTTGTTCTTGGGGTTGTCTATTTCTGTGCAGGAGTTCACCTTTTACTGTCTTCATGTCTCCTACTCTGGCCTCACACTTCTATTCATGGGTCATGCATTTCAGACCCCAGGGTACCAGAAATCACCAGTTAGAGATGCCCTGAATCATTTGGGGCAAATCCTGGCTCTGGTGTTTATCCAGATTCATGCTTTATCACTGTGGATTCATGTGTTTTTGTTTCTGTCCTCCCCCCCCCCCCCCCCCCCGAGGAAGTCACTTATTCAGCCTCTAGATCAGACGGGCATAGCAAGAGATTTTGAAAAGTAGATTTTATCCAATAAGTTTAGGTTGTAACAAAAGATGTTAGCTGGACTGTTAGCCATCCGTTTGCTGAATGTGACAGTCTTCACTCTCAGAATTTTCTTCTGGTTGGGTCTCTTTGTAGTAGAGTTACACCTCAGGCATACCTTATAAACAACCTCCAGGGTACAGTTGGAAGACCAGCATGGGCGTTTCAGAAGTCACTGAAGAAAAACAGTGACAGTATGTTTTTATGATGTTACTAGTTACATATAAAATAACTTGCATGTTGTAAACACTTTTTAAAGCCACTTTTTGTAATCTTCACCAAAATTCTATATGTTACTTATTATTCCCATTTCACAAATAAGAAAGCTGAGGCACAGGTGAGCTAACTTTTCCAGCATCACACAGGTAGTTAGCTAGCCATCTTCCTAGTGAATGTCAGAGAGGGTTTCTGCTGGGCTTCGATATTTGTTAATTACCAGATTTCCTTAGGAGAGGAGTGACTTATCTGCTCCAGTAAAAATGTCCATATTCCATATGGAATATTCCATATTAAAACTGAAAGATTGATCAAGGAGGAAGTCCACCCAAGGTTCCACATGCTATACAAATTGTGATTTCCAAAGATGACCACAACAATATTTCCCATTTCCACTTTTTTTTTTTTGATGTTTGCTTGCCACTCCTCCACCAAAAGGTGAAATATAACTTCCCTTCTATCAGTCTGTACATTTGGGTATGTGCTCTGAGCACCAGATGACTAAACCAGTCTTGAGAGGGCTCTGGTCCTCACCCGCATCGGTGGAGTTGTCCCTGCTGAGGTTCTAGACACTGTAAAGACAAGCCACTATTGCTGGTCCCTTAATGAAGTCCCAAACCACAGAATTCATATGCATAACAAAAGGGTGGCTGTTCACATCACTAAAGTTGGAGTGTTTTATTATGTAGCAATAGTAATTCAAACACATCCCCAAAGAATGAGCGAAGTACAAGTGTATATGATAAATTTCCAGAGCTTAGAAACCTCCTACATGCTTAACATTGGGTATGTGTATGACTGTTTTGGCTAACCTCTATGACCAAGTTTGTTAATTTGTGATAATGGCATGCACAATTTCAGATATTATCATGAAGAACAGACTGTGGAAAAATGGCCCCAGGTAAAATTCCATGAGACCAACTACCTCAAAAAATCCATGTGACAGAGATACAGGATTAAGTCTTCTCTTTTGGATATTCTGCCTGTTAGGATATCAGATCAGAGTCTACAAATAAAGACTTTCTCAATTAGCAAAATATATGAACTTTACTGCATATATTTTTGTGGTAACAATTATAGTTATTAGAAAGTTTTTCTTAAGATTTTTAACGCTGTGCGGTGATCTGGAGAGAGATATTGGATATTTCACCAAAGGGCTATTATTGTATATCATATATATATATATATATGTATACAATGTACACATGGATATATATAGTATATGTACATGTTAATATTTTATTACCATGACATTTAAAAATTCTGCCACAGCAAATAAATTACTGATGTGGAACTTTTCTAGATTCAAGACTGCTGTAAATATTTTCAGGCTCAGAATGATGATGCTGAACTATTAGATTCGATAAATTCAGGTTTCTCTATAAAATAGGGAACTACAAATTACTGTCCTATTTTCTAATTATTCTGCAACATGCATTTTTATTGGTTTTCACAGCAAATAGGGGCTCACAAAATGTATTTATAACTTTGTTATATTCGAGAGGCAATTTAAGATTTTTTTCCACAGGCATTACATAAATGCAATCACTTATTTTCAGAGAAGTGCCCATTTGCAAATCAACAAAGCAGTTGGAGCAGGAGGGATTGTAAGCACTTGAGTGGTTGGTTGGTTGGGTTGTGCCCACTGCATCCCCATAATTTTAACAGTTGATTGAACTGTGTTCAGGTTAAGAAGTTTGCTGTTTACTGAACTTTCTGGGCTCTGCAAGAAAATTCATAGCACTGTCGCTTTATGCTTGAATCTAGAGTCTTCCAGGGATTTAGTCAACCATAAAACATGGTGGTTTTAAGACAGCAAAGTACAGCAGGAAGGAGAAACTGTTGTTGCAGAACACAGCCACAGCTGATCTTCTTTGGTTCTCTTATCCTTTTGTAGCACCTTGCCCATTTCTTTGAAACCTGAAATAGGAAGCCATTCCAAATCAGGTTCCACAAATAAAAACCCATTCAAAGTCAACTCTACCCATATAATAGAAGGGGGAATATTAAGTATAAAAACTATGGAGGTTAATTAAAATTTTGAAACTTGTGCCAAGAATTTTGGCAAAGAAGGCAACAGGTCTGCGTTCATGACTACACCCACTCACCACTGAGGGGAAAGCCTTGTGAAGAACACTGTTAAACTTGAGCCACACTACTCTTTTTAGAAGTGGGCCGAAAGGCAAGGGGAAGTAGTAATTAAAGAGCCCAGAATGCTCTTGAGCACTTCAGGCATTTAAAATCTAAGCCACATATGCTGGGGAATGATATTAGGCACCGAGAAACTTCTTTGCGTTAATTAGAAGGTAGTGTTTGGTGCTAATACACAGGAAAGCCATCAATATCCAGTTGCTCCTGAACAAAGAGGGACTAACTACCTCAAGGCACGTGTACCTTAATTGCAACTCTCAGAGCCTTGAATTCCTTTCCCACTGAAACTATAGGGGCTTTTATCAGAAATGAGGTCAGCATATTCATGACATTCCTTATGATTGTCTTTTTTTTTTTTAAGATTTTATTTATTAGAGAGAGAGAGAGAGATCACAAGTAGGCTGAGAGGCAGGCAGAGAGAGAGGAGGAAGCAGGCCCCTTGCAGAGCAGGGAGCCTGATGCGGGCCTCGATCCCAGGACCCTGAAATCATGACCTGAGCCGAAGGCAGAGGCTTTAACCCACTGAGCCACCCAGGCACCCATGATTGTCTTTTCTTATACTGACTTTCAGCCACTTTAATATAGAAATCACATTGAGCAATATGTGTTTTCTTTCTCTTAGATTGAACTTTGATCAAATTTGTTACAATAGCTCTAGTGTCTCCCAGAGATTAAATTAAAATGCCATGTAATTTATACTAATGCAGCTAATAAAATAATGATCCATTCTTTGGACAGAACCACTTACTTCTGAACCAGGTAACAGATAGCGTGGTGTACTGTGGAGGAAGTTCTGTCCCCAGCTACCATGATAAGAAGCTGAGATTTGCGGGATGTGATTGGACCCAAAGGGCAAAGTGACTCAGAGAGCATTTGTTTCTTTTTTTTCTTTAATCCCTACTTAAATGTGATTACCAAAATTGTCAGTTGATCAGAACTACAGTCAGAGAACTGGAAGGTTTGAGTAGTCTCCAGATCAATTCTCTTTCAAGTTGTTGGGTGTAACTGGGACTCAGGGAAAAATGAACTTTCCCAGATAACCACCAAGTCACAACGTGGATCTAGTTTACTCTGTCCTTGCCTGGGACCTAAGCGAGCTGGTAAGTGGTGACTGTGTGACATCGGTAAGTGAGCCGGTGTCATGTGCCCTTGAAAGTTTAAATAGAGCTGGACTGCATTCTTTATCCTTCATCATCTATAAATCCAAGGCCTCCCCCAAGCCTTCTCTGAGTTTCCAACCATTTATATCCTCACATTCTGATTTTTTTGACTGCAAAACTTTAAGCCTGAATCAGGTCCTCCCTCTATGGTATATTCTTATCTCTCTGCCTCAGCTGCGTGGGTGTGGAAAGTGTCCCCTTCCCTTGATTCCCTACAAATACCATTCTCACAGTGCTGTGGTTTTACCTTAACAGACCTTGTGATGATTGTGATCTTTCATGAGAAATAGATATTTGATCCTGTTTCCTGTTTCTGGCACAGAGCTCCTGGACCCCTGGCGATTTCGTTTGTTTTGTTGATAAGGTGACCTTTAGAAAGCCCCCAGGTGACCTGGGGTGAGGACAGGTTGCCAGGGGAACCAACCTTGATTGGAGGGTTGGAAATTTCCACCCCGTGACCTCCAGGGAGGGGAGAGGCTTGAGGTTGAATCAATCACTAATGTCCAATGAGTTAATCCATCATGTTTATGTAATAAAATCCCAATAAAAACCCAAAGGAAGGGGGTTCAGAGAGCTTACAGTTGGTCAGCCAGAACTCTTCCGGGTGCCATTGTGCTTGGCCCAAGCTCTCTTCATGTAGATGTTGATCTTTAGACTTCTAGAGCCTTCATAATAAATCAGAAGTCTAGTGATAAATGGGTTTTCTGAGTCCTGGGAGCCACTCTAACAAATTAATCAAACCCAAGGAAGGGATCCTGGGAACCTGATCTATGAGCAGTCCATAAGAAGCACAGGTGACAGCCTGGAAAGAGGAGACCATCTTGTGGGACTGAGCACTTCACGTAATCTGATGCTACCTCTGGGTAGATAGTGCCAGGATTGAGGTAAGTTGTGGGATACCCAACTGGTGTCTGAGAATTGCTTGGTGTGGGGGAAGACCTCCATAGAGGGGAATTAGATGCTGAAGATTCATAGAGATGGAGGGGAAGCAGCCTCGCATCACATACTACAGCAATGAAATGTGAGATACTGCTGTATTTTAACATTTCCATGTTCTGCAGCTGTCTGGAGCTGTAGGTCCCGGCCTTGGATTCTGATGGTCTCATGTCTTTTCATGAGCCTTTGGATATTTACCTGCTCAATTGTGTGGGAAGTTAACTTTCCATGAGGTAAAATGTGTTCAAAGAAATAGTAGAAGATTAAAGATGCTGGCTGATTAATTCCCTCTCCTTCCCTGCGCCACATGGATTATCCCAAGGGATGTGGTTTCTGTAGAGTCATCCGGAAATATCCTTTAAGGGCAGGCGACAAACAGGTTTCCTCAAGAGCCCTGGGCATCTTGGTCATGCATCATGAGTGTTTTCCTCCCACTGTCCCTCACTCTTACTCCCAGGGATTGAGCCTCCTCAGAAAGCATTAGTTCATGCAATTTACCTCAGGCTCTTTCAGGGAGTATTCCCTGACTGGTTCTGGAAGGCAGGCCCTCTAAGTGGAACCTTGCAGCTGTATTGTGCTAGGTCTTGGAGCAGTGCAGGCGGCAAGTGGTGAGGGCATTAAGTCTTGGCCTGTGAGGCAGCACGGTTTCTTATCTTCCCCCTGAGGTCAGCTAGGGTGATGGGTGAGTGCTGAGAGAACCAGTAACTGCAGTGTGTAGCTAAGTGTGTGTGAGGATTATACAATTCGTGGCGGGAAGTCACACAGGTTCTTGTGTCAATGTTGGGTCCCTCAAAAGATCCTCAAAGCCATTTGAGGATTGAGATTGAGCAGTTTGAATCCTTGGATTCCCCCAGATTATCCTGTTGACCGAAGCAGATCCTTTAAGTTACTGGAAAGAAACAGCTTCACGTTTCCTGGAGAACATGTGATGATACCTTCTAGAGAAGGGACCTCACAAGATGGAGTTTGACACCCCCTCCCCAATGGATTGATTGATGCCCCCAAGGACGTATAATTACTGCTTTAGAAAGAAATGTTAGGTGCCCGAGGTACTCAGGACCTGGATGATATGTGCTGGCAGGTGCTGGGGGAATCACAGGTTGGGCTGGAGCTTCAAAATGTTCATCTAGGATAGAGTGTAGGCTTGCATATGGGAGGCATTGGAGGGGTAGGCACTCGTGATGATATAAATTGTGTTAAGAGACACCTGGAGCTTGTCCTAAGTTCTCACTGGCATGGTTCCCGAGACATCAAATGACCAAAGAGGAGAACATAGACACATCAGAACTTCTCTAGCTTTTTATTGGGAAATATCAGAAAGCGTAGGAAGGTCAGAATGTTAGAAAGGATTTTTTCTGTGAAACCTGAGAACTTAAGACTGACATTGTTCTCTCAGGAGAACATTCCTTTAACCTGGACAGTAAGGCGTGCAGTGGTGAGGGGATCAGGGCATCCTTGAAAAAACTCTGTTATGGATGTCCTCTATAGATCTGGATTAGTAGTGAATGGGAGCATAGAGAGACCAAGTCAAAAATAATACATTTCCCAGGCGCCTGGGTGGCTCAGGGGGTTAAAGCCTCTGCTTTTGGCTCAGATCATGATCTCACGGTCCTGGGATCGAGGCCCACATCGGGCTCCCTGCTCGGTGGGGAGCCTGCTTCCCCCTCTCTCTCTGCCTGTCTCTCTGCCACCTTGTGATCTCTCTCCCTCTGTGAAATAAATAAATAAAATCTTAAAAAAAATAATACATTTCCCATATTATGGTGAATTCAGTGATTCTGGGGATAAGAAAATCTGCCATTTAACTGGGCTTCTCAATATCAATGGCAGTCAGAGGGATGTGGAATAAGAGGACATGAGAAGAGAGGCAGTGTCCTGCCACGGTGATCTGCAGGGCTGGAGTGGCAATCAGATTCCACCAGGATCTAGGGCAGTAGCCAACAGATCATGGTGACGTTAGGCACTAAATCGATGGACAGGTGATGAGGGTGTTCTATGTTTCCATTCAGAAGAAAAGCAAGGGCTGCCAAGCAGAAGCTAGGCAGCAGTCACTGTAGTGGAAAATTGTGGGCTCTAGCTCTGATGACTCTTCTGTGTCAGTTCACTGACATGAACTCTTTGTAGGGGAGGGCAGGTCTCATCAAGGAAAACCTCTGCAGTATCTCTTCAAGATAATTTCTCCTATCTTTCCATGAAGGCAATTACAGTCATACTCCAGGAAGTCTGTACTTTAAGGGGAGTAAGAGGGGAGGATGATCAGATTCTGAGGATTATTAGATATGGTGTCTGAACTGTCACTCAAGTCGGGAAGTCCAAGTGCCATGATTGCTCCCCATATAGAAGGGGGTGCTTATAGAAGCCAAGCAGAACATTTTCCCTTCTCACAGTGATTGTAATGACTCTGTGGGTTCACTCTGTGGTCATTTCTCTCCCCAAAAGATAAAATTGGAGTAGATGTAATTAGCAGCTGGAAGAACATTTACCTTGGTTCTCTGACCTGTGGAAGAAGGGACATCAAGACAGGAAGAGATAAGTGTGAGCCCCATCTCTGTCTACACACACACACACACGTAAATCAGAAGTAATGCCCTATTCTCTGAGTAAAAGAAGAGACAAGAGCTACCATCACACATGCAGGATTGGGCATTGTTGGTCCCCATCTGTCTTCACTTAGTTGACCTTTCTGACCTCCCCAAAAACAATCTCTATGGTGACAGAGGATCTTGGATAACCCTAAACCAAAATGGGTGGTAACATGAATTGTAGCTGCTGTGCTGAATGCCAGATGGGGTATTTTGACCAGAGCAGATAGATAGCCTGCAGGCGTGGTGTGCAGCTATCGATTGGACAGGGTTTCTGTCCTGATACCATTCAATAGGGATAACGAAAAGTAATTTGTCTTTGCACGGCAAGGAGAGCAGTACAACTTGTGGTCAATTCCACAGAGACCCTGATCACCTTGACATTCTGGAGAACATCTTGTTGGCCCCCTCTATGGATGACAGCCTCTTTGAATTTTGCAGGCAGGGTATCTATCACATTTGGGAGCACTGCTCTGATCCATTTATCAGATGACCCAGAAGGCCTCCAGATTCTAGGGCACAAAGCAAGTGAGGACTCTAGCTGCAACTTTATCATGTAAGCCGTAGTTCAGCATGCCTGTTCATGCTAGAGATCACTCTGGGGCATGAGGCTGTTGAATGAACCTGTCAATCCCTAGTAGGTGTAGGAAACACAGGCTCCCAGGGTTCAGGAGCAAGGTTAGTCACTTCCCAGGCTAAAACACTCTCAACTTGAGAAACACCTTGTTTTATTATCCTGACCAGTATAGACTGAGACATGGGATACAACATAATCATGTGATCTAAGTCAATCACAATAAGCTGTGTGTTGAATCCAGTGAGCCAGAAGTGGGGAGGGCCTGGCGGTTCTCCGTTGTGTGCTTTCAGTGGTACGTTCAGGATCAGATTTGGGCAGGTTCGGGAGACATGATTTTGTGTCACCATTCTCTGTTTAAATTATTCTTCTCCCTCAAACCATGACTGACAGGGAGGAGAAAAGGACTAGAGTCTGGGTCACAGAGGGTTGGCATCATATGTGTCTTTGTTTCCTAGGGCTTCTGTAACTGAGTACCCCAACTGGGTGCCCTAAAGCCATAGATGTTTATTCTCTCACAGTTCTGGAGTCTAGAAGTCTAAACCAAGGTCTCTGCAGGGTCGTGGTCACCTTCACAGGTATTGGGGGTTAGAATTTTATGTTTTGCAGGATACATTTCAACTCTTAGAGTTAGTTAGCTTCAAATGTCCTGCTGGTACATGATATCTGCAGCTTAGGGAGGAGCTGGAAATGCAGTGGTAGAAAGATTTCTGTAAATCTTTCCAGTAAGAAGAGCTCCGAGTTGTCTATGCTTATAGAGGGAAAGGTGATCTGAAGTACAGACTTAACTCCTGGGCAGTGGCAAAGGGATCCGTCAGTCAGTCAGGAGCCTGAAGAGAACCAGATTGGTGTGTTGGGAACAAAAATATCTGGGGAAGAGGTACGTGATTGAACTCTTGGTAGTGGGGATAATGTGTATGGACTTCTGCTGTCCCTCAGCTGTTCTCCTCAGCCTCCTCAAGGTTTACACCTCAGGTGTCCATGGAGGGAGTGGTCTTAGTGGCTGCGATGGAGACTATATACAGATGCAAGGGCACGGGGGCCTCTCAACAAGGCTGATTCTTCTAGAAGCAGACACCATTGCTGAGCCTCAGACCAGCCTTCATTTCGCAGAGAGACCTTCCAGCGTCTTAGTGGCATGTCAGTCTCAGAGCCCGCTCATTCTGTCAGGTGGGGCAGCAATTTTTTACCAGAGTTGTTACATAGTTTAGGTACTGAACTGCCTTCACTGCCAGCAATATAATCTGGAAGTATCAACACCCAAAGGTTTATAGGAGCCTTCTCCATCAACTTCTTATCTGACGAGTCATTGCTTTAAACCGGGAGATGGGTTTTTAGACAAGGGAGTTATTCTGTTGGGCTTATGGATGTTGATTCCAGCAGTCCTACTGCGTGTTCTCAGAAGCTGCTGACGAGACAGGATGCTCAGCTGGAGGTTAGCTTGGGACAACAGTGTGTGGGGATGAAGCACTGTGCTCTGGAGTATATGCTCAGTACAGAATTGTGGAGTGTGGTTCCATGTGTGGCTCCAGCACACAGTGTCAGGACCTAGACCATTCTACGATCATCCCCAGGGACCACCTCTTGGGTTTGTGTTTCCTGTTTCTCTTCCAGCTTAACATAGGTTCTTCCTGGTGAGAACACTTGATCCTCAAAGGAGGAATTTCCTGCATGGGGAAAGGTCGGCTCTGACAAACAGCTCACAGCTTTGGTCTTGCTCTGTCCCAAGGGCAGGCGAAGAAGGGAGTGGGGTTTCTGGTTGTGTAACCATTGCCTGGAGGAAGCACCACAGGAGAGGGGGTACTGTTCGCCTGCCTCTGGGCTGAAGACAGCAGGTGGCACCCGCTGGAGCTGGGAAAGACTTCACCTTAATTGTGTGTTGTATACGCGTTGTGTTTTCTGTATATTCTAATGTTTCGACCCCATAAAAGCCCTTTCTGACTGTCCCTTCCTGGGATAGCCAATTCCTAGAGATAACAAAAGCTTAGCTGGTAGCATGCCTTTGGAGAAGTAACCAAGTAGAGCCCTTTCTTCTCTATCTGGCCTGTGCACCCCAGGAGACAATATTATTCTGCCTTAATCATCCAAGGATATCCGGGTATACGGCAATTAGAGATTGCCTCTAGCCAAGTTAGCCAGTCCTAAACTCCTTACCCTGCCCTGCCTTGACTTTTCCATGGAAACTCCAATAAAAGTCATGGTCCAATCACTCCCCTTGCCCTGTCTTTTGCCTCCTGATACCCTCCCTGGTGCTTCCCCATGAGGCCCTGGGCCTCCCCGCTCTAGGACCTGTGAGTATGATAAACTGTGTATATCTGAGCCTCTCCTCTGTCTCCTCTTGTGCCTAACTGACCATGTCATGGAAGAATTTTCAAAAATTGGGACACTTTTTTTTTTAAGAGTTTATTTATGTATTTGACAGAGACACGGCAAGAGAGGGAACACAAGCAGGGGGAGTAGGAGAGGGAGAAGCAGGCTTTCCCGCTGAGCAGGGAGCCCGATGCACGGCTCGATCCCAGGACTCTGGGATCATGATCTGAGCCAGAGGCAGACACTTAATGACTGAGCCACAGGCACCAATTGGGACACATCTTGACCCATAGGGGATTGAGGTGGGAGATTGCTGGCAGATAAATTTCCTCCCCGTCTTCTCCCTATCTGGGAGCATGCTATTTCATGAAACTATGCCCAAAGATGCTTGGTGGACCTGAACACCAGCCAGTTTGTTTTTTTAATCTTCATGAAATTAATTATTCAATTATGTGTCACATGTTTCCTTTCCATCCTTTCCTGACTCACTCCCATCTTTTCATACATTTGCTGTCCTGGGTTTGCACTTTCTGATCAAATATTAGAATTTAGATTTTTCTGAAGTGTAATTTTCCAGGGACCTCACTGGCCAACTGTCTTCCCGAAATCTCCCGTCTCTCCATAGATGGTGCACTAGTCTCTTTCCCAAGACTTCTTCCCTGCTTGAGCTACAGAGGAGCTGTAGAATTCCTGCTCTTATCTTTGTTACTGAGCGGTGCAGCTCTCTTTCCCCCGCAGGAGGATCCGAAGAATCCTGTGCCCCAAAGATCACATCTTGTTTATCATGCCTACACTTAATTTTTGTTTGAAAGAAAACCATAGTTGAACTCTACGGTAAGATTTTTTCCCCTCTTGACTGAATGTGTAAATATTTGAGATGCATCAAAAGGCCTCTCTCCCAAAATAGTCTCTCTTCTTCTCTGCTTTGTGCTCACTTCTCATCTCCTTGCTGATCTAACTTCTTGCTTTGGGTTCAATGCAGATGGATGAGGAAGCCATTTGCTGTGTCTGATCGAGTTGCCTATGATGACCTCTTGGTAGGGTTGCTTTCTTTTTTCCAAGACCACAGAGATGGCCAGTGGACCACACTGAATTATTTAGACAGGATCTGGATACAGAGCAGCTCTCTGTTTTGACTGGACCTTCCAAGCTTGGAAGTCCTGAGATTCAAGTCTGGTGGGTGCTTAGCTTAGCAGTTTGAAGTCTACTTTTTCAAATCTTGGAGATTCTTTCTTTTAGGCTAGTGTGTCTTGAAGATTTTTTGGCCTTTGTAGCCCTACTGCCACTCTCAAGCTCCAAGTTTACAAGTTTTAAGCAAGTATGTAGTATACAGTGGCTACGGTGATAGATATTTGGGACAGGGACAGGGGTTAAAGTCATGGTCACAGTCTCTGCCCTTGGAAAGATGGACACTGACACAGTATTAGAGGCAATTATATGATTGCTAGGGGAAATGGCTTATAAGGTCCTAAATGGCATGGCCCTGTCATTGCTGGACTTCACTGCCTATGCCTCTCCCCTCAGCTTATGTGACTCCAGCCACACTGGCCTCCTTGCTGCTCTTGAACACCCCAAGTGTGCTCTCCTCTCAGGGCCACTTCACCCCTGTCTTTGTGGTCCCCAGTGCTCACATGGTGCCCCTTTGCTTCCCCTGCACCCCCTACAGGTTTCTGGTCAAATATTCCCTTTTGAGCAAGGCCTTCCTTGACCACCGACCTAGAGGAGCAAGCCTTCCCCGTTCCGCCCTCCCTACTGCACCACTCCCAGCTGGTACCACACACCTCTCCCTTTGCTGTTCGATTATTTTCTTCCTCGACTCAGAAGAATAGAAGCTGCTTGAAGGCAGTGTGTTTGAAATGCTTTGCTCCCTGTTCTCTCTCAGCTTGGAACAGTGCCCACCATGTTACAGGAACTCCATACATATGTGTTGAACAAATGTAAGAATGTAGCATTAATTTTCAGAAGGTTTTTGCTGGTTTTCTCCCACCTTGGTTTGGATGTTGACTGGGTTTTAAGGTTTGTGTCTTTGAATAGCTGAGCATTTTTCTTTTTCCTGTTTCCACTTCTGGGGTCAAGAGGCAGGTGTTGGGGCCCTGCAGTACTCGGGGAGCCCATGAAGACAGGGAAAGGGCTAATTACCTGCCTGGTACATGGGCATGCTTGTGGAGACATCCTAGTTAAAAGGAGAATTCACAGGCTGCAGAAAATGCCAGGCAGGTGAGTATGTGACTCAGCACAACCTGTGCCTCCAGAGCTTGGTGAAAAGGAATTACTTCTAAAGGTGAGCAACCTGGTTTATTCACTAAGTCTTGTCAGTCAGCAGTGGTGTGGATTCAATCTGGGGCTGAGAGACAGGCTGGAAAGAAGGGACAGATAAATCAAAGACAGAACTTCAGTCCTGAAGGAACTTCAAATCCGAGCAATTGCTGGCGGTGAGTGATACAAATAGAGGAAAAGAAGAAAAAATGGGATTCTGATAACAACATCCTTAAAATTTTACTTCTCCATTTGCACGAAGCTCATTCCTATCTGTGTGCCCAGACACCTGTAGTTCCCTTTGCCTAGACAGTAACATGCTTAACTGTCAAGGCCAAGTTCAGTGTCTGCATCAGAGAAGCAATCCCCAGTTCTTGTAGAGGATTTATTACTCTCTCCTCCATACCCTCAACAGACTTTGTGATGGTCTTTATTATTATCATTGATCAGTGTGTGTGTCCAGGTGCGTGTGGGGGGGGGTGTGCGTGCATATCTGTGCATGTGTGTACATGCGTGTGTGTGTATGTGTACGCACACTCAACTCTTAACTCCTCACAGGCACAGACTGTATCTTTCTTCTCTTTTGAACTCTGTTGCAACTCTTCTCTGGAAGCTGGTTCCCACAGCCCGAGATCTAATTCTGGGGTGGGATTCAGGCATCAGGAGGTGTTGATTCTCTCCAGGTGACTGAGAAAAAGTGCTAGAAATAAGAAGGCTGATGTCAGCCTCCCAAATGGAAAGTCATGGTTGCTGACCAGTTTGAAGGTCTGGGTCAGTTCACAGAAGAGGAGCCTATGAGTGGAAGGGAGAGTCAGATCCTTAGAAGTAAAAACTCTGAAACTCTTGCAGGCTTATCTGTTAAATGCCCCTAGTCCCTCACAGACAGACTCAAAGTCATTGCCAGAGAAACTGAAATTCCTCAGACTTCACTTTTTGGGAAACTCACCCAGCAGCATGGGTACTTAGTGGTGATGATTATGACAGCGCCACAGTGGGGCTCATTGGTCATGGCACAACCGGGAGGCTGCAGCACCCCGGGGAGACCAGACCCAGAAAGCTTGGAGTCCATTCGTGCATGTCAACCACAGTAGGAAGGTTGACATTCTTTGGGTAAATTCCCACGACAAGATGAAAACACTGACTGTTCTGCGGACAGAAATACTGGCTTCTCTTGGGAGACCAGGTGGAATTCCCCAGGGTGGGGGGAGTGAGGCAAGAACTCTACCGGGAGAGAACACATAAGAGAGCGTCTGTGAAAACATGTAACATGCCCTGAGGACCTCGTCTCAAAAAACGATCCTATACCCCAGAAGAGGGCTGGACGCTTAGCAACCAGGACAGCGAAGAGAATCCGAGAAATGCGGCTTAAAATTGTTACAATCTTTCTTCCTTTATGGCACCTGGGGAAACCTAGGTGACAAAGACAAAAGTTATTTCTCTTCTCTGTTAGGTGGACCTGAAGCGATCTATTTTTCACTCTGTGGACTCTTAATTGTGTTTCTTTGCTTAAATAAATCCTGCATTTGCAAAGAAAATATTGTACTCTGGGCAGAATGAAGCTTATGCATTCTCACTTTGTTTTTCTTCTCCGAATGCCGCTGTGGTAATGTGATTTCATATTTAAATAGTGCTTTAAAGTGGTTTGTACGGCTTTTGTAAACATCTTTCAACTCATGTTTGCCCCAAAGCTTTCTATGAGCAGACAGGGCTGTTCACGTTCCACAAAAAAGCCTGAAGCTCAAAGACAGGAAGTGAACTGCTCGAGATCATACATCTAACGAGGGTGGGCTTGTGATCAGAACAAAGGCCTCCTATTACTAAGCTGGTGGTCTTCCCTCAACATTACTTGATTCTTTGAACAGGGAGGTAAATGGGAAATAGTGTCATTCAAACAGCACTGAGGGGTAACGGCAAGGTGATTATGATGGAAGTCGACTCGATCGTTACATATATTTTATGTTTTGTAGCTGAGGGAAAGGTTCCCCCAGAGGGATGCTGCTTGTAATATGGAATTACGTGGCCAATGGGTGTCATTGAAAGAAGATGAAGTAGGTTCCGGGATGTGGTTGGAAATCGGAAGGGAATGTGTTCGGAGAGGCAGCATAGCAATGGTAATCTTTGAAAACCACCGAATCTGAGAGAGAGAGAAGTCACAGGGAATCGAGAGAAATGGTTCAGTAGTGAACAAGTGACTGGTGTTGCATGTTGACTACGAAACAAGAATACTGTGGACAAGAATACCGCGTCCAAGTAGCTAGCGACAGAAGGTGTTTGCTAGAGAGAGCGTAAGCTCTGCTCTTTGGGATTCTGCTTCATTTTCCCTGATGAAGTCAAGAGTATCTAGTTAGGGATAATATTCTAAAATGGTCATAGTTTGTGAAAGGAATAGTGAAGGAAAATAGAAAATGCTATGAGAGAATAAGATAAGGTAGCCAAATTCAAGGAGGGGCAGAAAGACGCCATTCATCAAGGATGTGGCGATGGATCGAAACCCTGAAAATGGATGGCCTAAATCTTGAATTGTCTGGAACCTATGTTGGGGTAAACATAAAGTTGCCCTGAATGTGTAACTTAGTACATATTTTCTAACACAGGAATTATTATGCTTTCTATTAAAATTTTTCATTCAGTATTGGATAATATGATATTAATCATAATAGGCAAGTGTGTGCACATACATATTGATACACATATGATATTGGAGAGCCAAGCTATAGGAAAATATGAGTAGTAATAGAATTACTTACAGTGATGAAAACTTACTGTCATCAACTCTGCAATTGAAGTACTAATTCCCATAGTTTTGTTGTTGTTGTTTTCTCTTGTAAAGCTGGCCTTGTAGGATAAATTTGGATGCTTTCCTTCCTCTTTTTTTTTTTTTTTTTTTTTTGGAATAGTTTGAGAAGAATCCATATGAACTCTTCTTTAAATGTTTAGCAGAATTCTCCTGTGAAGCCATCTGGTCCTGCAGTTTTGTTTGCTGGGAGTTTTGGATTACTGATTTCATTTCATTGCTAGTAACTGGTCTGTTCAAATTCTCTCTTTCTGTTTCACTTTTGGAAGGTTATAGGTTTCTAGGAATTTATCAGTTTCTTCTAGGTTGTCCCATTTGTTGTCATATAGTTATTCATAGTACTCTCTTGTAATCCTTTCTATTTTTTCTCCATTTCTGCTTTTATTTGAGTCCTTTCTCTCTCTCTTTCTTTTTTTTTCCCCCCACAGGGTGGGGAGGTGAAGCTGACTAAAGGTTTATCAATTTTTTGTTTTCAGAGAACCAGTTCCTGGTTTCATTGGTCTGTCCTATTGGGTGGTGTTCTCCTTGTTAAGTCTGTTTAAATCTGCTCTATTCTGTATTATTTTTTTCCTCCTACTGGCTTTGGGCTTTGTTATTCTTTTTCTAAATCTTTTAGGCATAAAGTTATTTTAGTTTATTTGAGATTTTCCATGCTTCTCACGGTAGACCTGTATTGTTACGATCTTCCTCTTAGAACGGCTTTTGCTGCATCCCCCCAAATTTTGGACTGTTGTGTTTTTCACTTTCATTTGACTCCAAGTTTTTTTTTGATTTCCTGGTTGACTCATTCATTGTTTAGTAGTATGTTATTTAGTCCCCATGTATTTGTGTTCTTTCCATATTTTTTTTCTTGTATTTGGTTTCTAGTTTTATTCCATTGTGGTCAGAAAACATGCATGATGCGATTTTTGAATTGAGACTTGTTTCGTGACCTAACATGTGATCTATTCTGAAGAGTGTTTCCTATACACTTGACAGAGTGTATATTTCACTGTTTTTCAATAGAATGTTTTGAATATATGTGTTAGGTCGATCTGGTCAAATGCATTATTTAAAACCACTATTTCCACTCCAAAAATATTCCTAAATATTTTTGAACACTTTTGGCAGTTTAAGAAAAGAATCAGTGCCTTCTAAAACTTGACAAGTGTATTTACAAGTTTTCTTATTAGTTTATTTGGTTTTACAAGTTACTTTGTACATCTACTATATCTCATAGATTCTGGTATCTTTAGAAAAATGTGTATGTAAGTTACCGAGTGATGTGAGATAGACTAGTTCAGTTCCAACAGCAGTCAGAGCTGGTATTTAACATGAGCAAGTTTGTCTCAAGCATTAATGTATATCAGTTTAAATTTTTAAAAAATTAATTCTTGTATAATTAACATACAGTGTTATGTTAGTTGCAGGTATACAATATAGTTATTCAATAATTCCATATATTACTCAGTGCTCACCATGATAAGTGTACTCTTAATTCCTTAATATACAATAATTTTTATATCGTATTTCCATTGCTCAAACCCTGACACCTCCCTCTTTCCTTCATCTTTCCTATTTCTGGTCCTTTTTCTCAAGATTTGGGATTTGTGATCTTGTCAACCAATGAAACATGAGTTCCTAGTCTCCCACTCCTGTATCTCTGGCCCCATTGCTGACTGGCTCTGTGTTTGCCCAGTGGACCCTTAAGTCATTCTTAGTCACCAATCTCATGTTTTCTCTAAATGCAGAAGCTGGAGCTTTTCTTACAGAAAGGGAAAAAAAATCAATCTGTACAGTGTCACTAGAGTAAATTCCTGGTAGTTTCCATTACTAATCAACTGGCAGAAGTATTTACCTTTAAACCATAAAGGTTGCATAATAGGATCTTAGTACCCACTGTTAGGGTTAATTGGGTATTTCAGAGATTTTTCAGACATCCTTGTGATAAATACTTGGTCTTTCTTAGAGGCAAGGCTGTGGGGTGCTTGATGACAGGAACTACATATTATTGTTCCCTCTGACAGCCTCCAGCTTACCAGGGTGGACACATTCGAACAAATGAATGAATGAGTAAATAAATGATCAGGTGTGAAATTGTCAATTCCTCTTTGTTACTGCGGTCTTGTGTTCCCTCCTGGCTGGGGAATTCTAATGTGGGAGATTTAGTTCTGTATGTTTCTTCATCAATCAGGAGAACTTCTGTTCTCTTAAAGGGAAGGCAAATTGCTCTTGCTGTTGGAGGGAGTAGTACAGGCGTGTGGGTGTGAGTGACGGGGAAGGAAAAGCAGATTGCAGAGGAAAAGGGGGTTTTGCCAGGAAACATTTGGAAAGTAAGAAAGCCATGGAAAGCAAATTGTTGCCTTGTACTATGCTCTTGGTTTTGTAGAGGGAATGTGTTGATTCAGGAGTCAAGAGTATTCATCTGAGGATGTAACAGCAGGGGCACACTAATATTTAGATGAGGCACAGAAAATATTTTATCTTTATCTTTAAAATTGTTATCTTAGGGGCGCCTGGCTGGCTCAGTTGGAGCATGCGACTCTTGATCTTGGGGTTGTAAGTTTGAGCCCCATGTTGGGTATGGAGATTACTTAAAATCTTTAAAAAATGTGATCTTAAAATAATACTAAAGGCTTTGGTGAAATATAGAGGAAGAACTATCCAAAAAGGGCTCTACTAAGCGATCAAGGTACAGGAGATTAAATTTTAGTGTTGATTTCTACCTATCCGCAGTGTATAAAATGCAACTTCATTTCTACCAAAAAAAAAAAAGTTCAGAACCACTATGAATGGGACACAGTGTACATAGCTCAACGAACAAAAGAAACAGTCTCTTAGTCCTACTTGTAAGAAGGGAGAGACAGACAAAAAGTATATGGTCGATACAGTGTTTCAGATGCCCAAGAGTACTGCAGAGAGGAGGAGGCTCAGGAGACTGGGAAGGGGGTATTTTTGGGGGAGAAGCCTTGAGGTGATGCCATGTTTGTGTTGAGTCCTGGGGATCTGAGGGAGGGCCTGGCTGGTAGCCGGGGAGGAACATTCCAGTCAGAGGGGAGAGTGAGTGCACAGGCTCTAAGAGCGGTGTGAGCTTGCTGTGCAGGGGCACCCCAGCTGGGCCAGCAAGATGTTGGAAGTTCACGTATGCTACAAGCAAACCCAGTGCCTGGGGTGCCCCCCGCTATGGCTACCTCCTGTGGAGACCTCACTCTTCCCTCTGGATGCCTCACTCCTCCCTGCTAGACACAAGTCAGCCTGACTGATAGCCAAGTAAGGGTCCCAGTGAATGACCTTACGTGGTAAAGAATGGAAATAATTTTACTTAGGGAAAAATACAGAAAATAAGTTCTAATATTTTCTTTCTGCATGCAGTGTATATTTTTGTTCACAGTATTTTAGGACTCAATCTTCGCACTTTCCACTTTCATTGTGTGTTTTGATAACAAATAAAATTCAAATAGTTCTTATTAGACCCAGGCTTTGGCTTATCTCCAAACTCTGTTGAGTCTCAGGGTAAATTGCTTCCCATCAACCTTTTCCCCAGTATGTGTGGAACACATTCGGACATCAGGATAATATAAAATACAGTTATACAGTGACTTCTCTACTGCAAATAAACCAGCTACAAATAAACCAAATAAATTTCAGGGGAGAGTGAATGAATGTATGTGTGTCTGTGCGCGTGTGCGCATGTTCACACACACACAAGCCCTTGTGTGAATGCATTCAAAAGGGTGAGCCGGGGTGGACATTTGTGTGGTTATTAGTTAAATCAACTAATGTAAAAGTCAAATTTGGATATTGACCCAAAACCACACGTAGGTCTCTCCTAGGGTTTGAGTATTGTATAGAGCGTGTCCAGAGAATGTGATCATTTTAGGATGGAGCCCTGTGTTCTAATTGCTTCTAAGCGATGCAGGAGAAAGATGCAGGACTCGATTCCAGGAGGTACGAGGTTTTCCTCTTGCCACAGCCATCAGACTTCAAAGGACTGTGGCTCTGTCCCATAGGAAAACCCAAATGGAGTATTTCACTTGAGCTAGGGTAGAAAAGACTCATTATATTTCAATTTTGATTTTTTATCTGTAGGATAGACATCACATTTTTTTTTATCACTTTCCTGAAATGCCCTGACATACCACTGGCGTCCCCTATGACAAAAAATAGGAAGTGATAATCAGGTAGCCAGGTAGAGTGTAATTGTAGGAAAACAATGGAATTCACAGGGAATTATCTCCTAAAGGAAGAAAAGAATAAATCAATGAGAACTTAATGTGAGTCTAAGTTCTTAAAACAGTCGGTTTTCTCCTACCTTTCTTTTGTTAAATCTATTCTTTTATTCTCCACTTAAGAGACAGTATGTAGAGGCACACCTTTTTGTGTGTGCTTCTGAAAATATTACGTGATAATACTATTTAGTAAATTATATTTTAGATGCAAAGGAGAACATGAGATTTAAAAGATCCTTTTAGTTGGTCTATATAAAGTCAATGAGGGTCGCTTCCTATTTATCACTCTGTTACAGTAAGTCATTTTTATGAGCTGGTTTTTCTAAGGGAAATATCCATGGGGGTATGGGAAATGAAACTTAATTTTTCCCAAAGCATGAAAAAGGTGAATTACCTGTGCTACTGTTTTAGAGATTAGTTGACGGTGTGTTTGAGGTATTGGCCCTGATTAGAGAACTGTTACTGTAGGGCTCCCCTGGGAAAAGCAGGGCTTGTGCAGTGTAAACATGCCCAGGGAAATGCAAACACAATTTCATTTACTAATTGCTGTAATCAAGGCAAGGCTCATAAATCGTGAGCTTTGAAAAAGTATAAACAGAAATAATAAATTGATTAATCATCTACAAAGACTTCAAACTGTATTCACCATTGAAGCATTTTAGCGCTATGCTGTGACGTTAAGTTAGTTAATGGCTGTTTTTCTACCTTATTTAGTCGATTGTTTATAGAGGCAGGGGACTGTAGAGATTGACAAAGCATTGAGGGGAAGGAACATCAGAGATAACTCCTAGAATGGAAAACATGACTTGCATTAATGGGAGGGCACAGAAGACCTTGAACTTGCCCACTGCGTCTGCAACTCAATCAGTAACAAATGAAAGAAAAATGGAGAAACTTTCTAAGACCTGTGTAGGGAACCATGGAGTGTCCAGCCCAATGAAAGAGTGCATGTTAAAATTCCCATGGAGATGGTAGAATTCTGTGTATGACTTAACGGGATAGAAAGACGGATTACGACGAGTTTTAACCAGAAAGGTAAATACGACTCCCTTTGCCATCTTGGAACTAACCACTTAAAAAAGAAGTCAGTTTCACTCTCAGCTCACATCCCTGAATCATATTTAAACTCCGTGCATGGGGAATATGGGGCTAGGAGCCCTTGACTGTACCTGAGGGAATCTGGCACCGGGACGGTCAGCCGAGTCTGGGAGTGTCCGCAGGTGAGGAGAAACTCAGGGGAATTAGGATCCTTTTAATAACTGGCTCTTGTGGAATGTTCTTCCAAAGTCTTTCCTTTGGTTTCCCTTATTATTTGTAATTGCAAAGATGGTAAGACAGATAAGAGATAGAAGTGGAGACAGATGAAAAAAATCTATGCAATGCTGTGAGGAATGTTTCTACTCTTTAGCGTTTGGGTAACTGAGGAGAACAGGGTAAGAACACATAGTTGAAAGCATGTATTTCTAAGTCATGCACATGTTTATTCAGATCACTTAATAACAACATAAAGTGCTAATTTGACAAATTGTCATTTACAAAGTTTTTACACATCCTATAATTAATAATCATGTATAATTGTTTTATTTAGTATATGCCAAATATATTTCTAAGCACTTTATATGCATTCATTTTATTATAAAACCCCCACAATTTAGGACTTTTTTTTAACAATATCAATGTTTCAGATAAGCATCCTGGATCAGAAACCTAAATGAACTTGTGAAATGTCAGTCTGGACTGCGGAGGGTAGGCTGTCTGATTTCAAACCGTGTTTTTCAATCTATGCCAGAGTCGTCCAAACACTATAATCCCTTCTCTTCTCTCTTATTGTTTTATTTTTATCTAAATGTTGAATGAGACCCACTGAACTAATTTCATGACCCACTAATTTGATTCACTGTTTGAAAAATCCTGCCCTGAGCAATATGCTTCATTACAGAGATGTTGAGAGTTTAGGGGATGCCTTTGTGTATGGGCACCTCATTTTATCCGCATAACTGATCCGAAGGAGATCAAGTCGATGGCCCCCAGGGTCTCCCAGCTAGTGTGTGATCAAATTAGGACTTAAACCTACAGCTCTGGCTCAAAATTCTCACACCTGCTCAGCCCCACCGATCCGAGCCCTGGCCCTCACTTACCAGGCCTGTGACAGGGAGCCTCCAGCTCTGCGCGTCTCCACCGAGAGTCCTTCTGCACAGACAAGCCTCAGTGATCCTTGCAGAATCTGACTCAAGTCATGCCACTTCTCTGCTCAGAACCCTTCAGCTGGTGCAGGTAGAGCGACCTGAAGGCCCCCATGACCTGGCTCACAGCCACACACGTACACACACACACACACCCCAACACCACACGTACACACACACATACACGCACACACGTGCGCACGCACACACACACACACCTGCACACAGGAACCCCCCACACCTACATATGCCCGCACACACATCCAAACACAACACACGTACCTGTCCACTTACAAGCAAACACACAAACACACACATACGTGCATACTCTGTGCTTTAATTAATTGGATTGGTTTGTTTCTAACTGGCTTATTTTCAGTAAAGAAATCCTTTCATAATTGTAGTTAAAATTATCCTGACGTCCACATGTGTTTAACACATATTGGAGGGATGATGGGAAGCGAGTTAGCCCGACGCTTAATAGAGTTTGGAGTTAACGCCAAGCCTGGTCTAATAAGGAAGTACTTGAGTGTTATTAGCCATCAAAATGCACAATGAAAGTGAGGCCTGGGGCTCCTGGTTGGCTCAGTTGTTAAGTGTCTGCCTTCGGCTCAGGTCATGATCCCAGCGTCCTGGCATTGAGCCCAGCATCAGGCTCCCTGCTCTGTGGGAACCCGGCTTCTTCCTCTCACACTCCCCCAGCTGTGTGCCCTCTCTCGCTGTGTTTCTGTCAAATAAATAAATAAAATCTTAAAAAAAAAAAAAAAAGAGGCCTATGGAGTCTGACCCCCAAAATGAACTGCTCAGGAATATCTGTTGGATACAAAAAGAAAACATTATAACTTATTTTCTGTATTCACTTTTTTCTTTGGTCATGGGTGCCCTTACCTGGCTACACATCCAGCTGACTCGTGTCTAGTGGAGAGGACTGAGCTGCCCGGGGGAAGAAGGGGAGCCACAGTAGGAGGCAGTGGTCGGGGTCCCAACTAGGTTGACTTTTATGTTGCGTAGCCTGTGTCACATGACCTTTGTTTGGCAAGGTGGATTTGTAAATTATCCACTTTTCACCAGACCAGACCTCAGAAGATGTCAAAACAAACCAACAAAAGTATTCCCACAGGAAATTTAAAGGACAAAGTACCAGCTATGAGGCAGGAACAGATGAACACCAAGAGAAGATAGCAGGAGCTCATCATGAACCACAAATAGCATTTAAACTGTGATATAGTTAAATCCTTTCACATCCAAACATCAAAACAAACTCCTGCTAGGGAGGGAGTCTTAGTTTGCAAAGAGTTTTTTTGTTTTGTTTTGTTTTTGTTTTTTTAAAGATTTAATTTATTTATATAACAGAGAGAGATCACAAGTAGGCAAAGAGGCATGAAGAGAGAGAGAGGAAGAAGCAGGCTCCCCACCCAGCAGAGAGCCTGTTGTGGGGCTTGATCCCAGGACCCTGAGATCATGACCTGAGCTGAAGGCAGAGGCAGAGGCTTTAACCCACTGAGCCACCCCCACCCCTGGAAAGAGTTTTGTTTTGTTGTTTTCTTTTTCTTTTTTTGTTCTTAATTGTATCCATTTTTTTCATGATTTTTGTTTCAGAAAATGATATAAATATGCCTCCTCTGGAAGTTTTTCATATTTACACACTGGAAAAAATAACCTTGGGAATAAATTTCAAAATCTTTGAAATGATGAGACATATTAAATAGTTTATTTTTTTAGAACAATTTTAGATTTACAGAAAAACTGCCAAGTTGGTACAGAAGGTTTCCATATATCCCTCAGAGTTTCCCCCATCGATAACATATTATTAGGGTACATATGTTATAATTATTGAATGAGTATTGGTACATTAAAGTCCATACTTTTTTTCTTTCTCTGGTTTTTACTTCATCTTCTTTTTTCTGTTCTAGGTAGCCATTCAAAATACCACACTGGATTTAGTTATCATGTCTGCTTAGGATCCTTTTGGCTCTGATAATTTCTCAGATTTTCTTTAGTTTTGATAATCTTGAGAGTTTTGAGGCATGCTAGGTATTTTATAGAATGCCCTTCAGTTGGGATTTGTCTGCTGTTGTTTTTCTCTTGATTCTATTGGGGTGATAGATTCTGGAGAGGAAGACAGAGGTAAAGCACGCTTTCACTATACAATATTAAGGATATATACAATCAAAGGACTTACCGTTGTTCATGTTAACCACAATATGGTTAACTACACACACATACAATTACGAAATACAACACCTTCCAACTAACTTATCAGAAGAGTTGATATACATGAGGGAAGATGATAATTTAATAGCCATACTTATAAACTTGTCTGTATTTGATGGATTGGAATAGTGTAGCCGGTAATCCCCTCCTTCCACTTTTGAAGTAATAGTGTCAGGAAAGTAAATATCAACACAAACTGGACTTAGATCCAGATTTCCAAATTGCCATCTTATAAAGGGAGAAAGAGATTTTTTAAAATGAAGCATGTTTAATCATATGCAAAACCATCAAATGGTTTTAATTAATAAACAAGTGAAATAAATACATAAGTAAAATTAAGTATATTTAAGAAAATAAAAACATAAAACATTTTTCCCTCTTTTCCTAATCCTAAAAAATACTTCTTTTGCCTCTGAAGGGCTGAAGCAATCAAGTAGGCATTAGAAGGCTCTTCTATGAATACTAGGACTTTAGATTGGAAAAAGCTCATTTATTTATTTAACAAACATGTGTCCTATATCCAGTCATCATCTAGAGTCCTTCTTATAAACTTCTTATAAACCAGTGCTGAGAGGGGGTCATAAGTTTAGGAACAGAACTAGGATTAAATGCCAATCTTCGGATGCAGACTGATGTCGGTCCGTGAGTCACTTATGACCTACTTTAGTGACCTTGGACAAATTGTTTAACTTTGTTGAGCCACAGTTGTTATGTGAACGAAGTGGGTTTAACATGTATTTTCTGTATCATATACAGTCACAATGCCCAATAAACTAGCCTGCGATTGACGCCTCTTCTCTTGTCTGTGCTCTCCAATAACATTTTTCTTTTTTGTAAGAATGCAACACAAAATCTACCATCTTAGCAAATTTTGGGTATATTGTATAGTATTCTTAGTTAAGGAACTGTGATTTGTGGTAAATCTCTAGAACAGACTTACCTTGTATAACTGAAACTTTGTACCCTTTGTACTTGACCTTCCCATTTCTCCTCCCCCAAGCTCCTGGTAACCACCACGGCACTCTCCACTTCATGCCTTTGGCTATTTCAGATTCTACATATCAATGAGATCATACAGTATTCACCTTCTGTGTCTGGCTTATTTCACTTAATGTCCTCTAGACCCATCCATGCTGTTGCAATGGCATGATTTCTGTCATTTTTTTAAGGCTGAATATTCCACCATATCTGTATGCCACATTTTCTTTATCTGTTCATCCATCGATGGACAGTTAGGTTGACTGCATATCCAGGCTGTATGAGTAATGCTTTGGTGAACATGTGAGTGCCGGTGTCTTTGAGATGGTGATTCCAAGTCCTTTGGATAAGTTCCCACAAGTAGGATTTCTGGTTAGAATGGTTAATGCAGGTTAGTGTGGCTTCCTGATACCGCTGTTCTCTGGATAATCTCAACTTCGTTGTCTACTTTCTCAGTTTATCCAAAATTCTTTAGCAATTTCCTATATTAACTATATTGTGTGCAAAATATCCATAGTTGCTGGAGTTTTGTTGTTGTTGTTGTTTTAACCCAGCTATTGTTTGGTACAATTATATTAAACACAGACGAGATATATGCAGTAATGTTTTAAAATAATTTTTTTCATGATACTGATTTTTTGGATTTAAAATTTAAATATATTAACTTTTTATTTAAAAATAATAACCTGTAAAGGTCATAGATAAATGGAGTTTTACTCTGAAAATAATAAAAATCTGCCTTATGTAAACTTTTGAGCAGGTACCTAAGATTATAATTTTACTTTGGAAGTTCTGTCAGGGGATAAAAAGGAACACTTCTCGGTTTTGTTTAATTGTCTGAGATAATCTCCAGCAAAGCAGTGATTTTTTTTAAAGATTTTATTTATTTATTTGACAGAGAGATACAGCGAAAGAGGGAGCACCAGCAGGGGGCGTGGGAGAGGGAGAAGCAGGTTCCCCACTGAGCAGGGAGCCCGATGTGGGGGCTTGATCCCAGGACCCCGGGATCATGTCCTGAGTCCAAGACAGACGCTTAACAACTGAGCCACCCAGGCGCCCCAAAGCAGTAATTTTTTAAACATTAATGGAAAAGACTAAAATCAAAAGGAAAAAAGAAATTAGTGGGAAGTAGAGAAAAGAAATAAAAATTTAAATAAAATATATCAGTTTCTCTTTTTCGTTGTTTCTGAAACGGATGGCTTGATAGATGAGTAAGACAAGGGCTGTGTGTGTGCACGTGTGTGTGTGTGTGTGTGTGTGTGTGTGTGTATGCGTGCGTGTCTGTAGACTGCATAAAACTGGCTTGGTAACAATGTTTCAGTCTCTGAAAATTCTAGCAACAGATTGACTTAAAATATCACAGGATTTTGAAAAAGTTAACAGATGATTTACAATGTACTGCCGTAGATAACCTTATTATTAAAAAGCCCTGACTTGGAATATTGGGATATCTTTGTGTGGTTTTGGTAGATACATGGGGAGTTTAAAGGAATGGCAAAAATTCGTCCTTCAATCAGAAATGAAAATCCATTTTTTTTTAAATCTCCTCCGAAAGTGAACCAAATGGATTTTCTGTTATAATATGTGATCCCAGAGAGAAGAATGCATCAACCAAACTCTTCCTGCAGAGGTTGAAATTGTAGCATCCCGAGTCCCTCTTTAAATATGGAAAATCATCTCAGCTTCCTTCGGTTTTCTTGGGCCTTAGCCACAGGCAGCTGAAGTAAGTGTGCCATGCTATTTTCTTATGCCTGCATCAAGACAAATGTTCCCTTGACCCAAAGGAGTGTAGCACCTACTCTGAATGTACAAATGGCCTAATCTAAGGGTCCCTGGTCGCCATTTTCTGTGATTTGTGTGAGGCGTTTATGAGGGGCACCAAAATTTTTCCAAGTGGATTATATTATTTTAATAGAATGTCAATCATCTTTTCCAATTTTGAGAATACCATAATTATCTTACATTTACTGGTGGTCTGTTCTTTAACATGAAATGTTGAACAGGTAAAGGTCAAGGTAATTTACTTTTAAATAATTATATTTGGCAAACTCTTGTCATTTAGCAGGAATAAACATGCCAGATGGACCTACGTGTTTGCCTTCATATAGTCATTTATTCCCTCAGAGCATTATGTCATTATAATGCCTTAAACCTTAATTATTTTTGATTTTGTATAAAACAGACTAAAAATCGTAGATAGGTAAGTTGCCTCTATGAGCTAATAATACTAATTTTCTCTGTCATTCTCTTTGAAGCATATGAACTTGATATTTATAGAGCTTGGCCTCCAAATTCATATCCTATTGGTCCATTTACAGTGATTTAGAGGTTTTTAATTACTGCCTGAATTTTCCTACTATTTGTTACCTAGTAGTTTTAAAATCTGAACATATGAGTGACCACCATAAAGAGAGGAACAAGGAAGAATCCTATGGTTCTCAACTCAAGTGAAATTAATACATAGCTTTAATTCCAGTCTGTTCCAATGACATAAATATGACTGCATGACAATTATTATATTAGAGTGAGAAATATAACATTGAGAAATACAACAGAAGATTGAATGTTTCCGCTGTAAGATATCCCTATATGTATTTGGTGTCAAAAACACCAAGTATAATGTATACATTTAAATATATGTAAGAAACCTCTAACGAGTAGTGAAGGGTATTGTACGTTTTCCAACAGTATCATAAATATAAGGGAAAGTGAAAGTACTTCATGTCAGCACACACACGTAGACTATATAGGTACCACATCTACATTTGTATTATGTAGGCAGATAAAATATGGGTGCAAAAATAGACACCAGGCAGAAAGTTACGCTCTTTCTTATACTTCATCATGGCGACTGCAGCCAGTTTGGTTTCTCTGAGGCAGCCTGTGCGGCGGAATGAGCCCTTCTGCTGGGCTGACCAACTCCAGGAGGCCGTGCTCCCTTCCCTCTGACATTGTGACTGCATGACGTGCAGACCAAGCCCCTCATTTGGTCTTTGTCTTGAGGTTGCCTTTACCATAACTGTCGTGTTGATCTGGTAAGAAATAATTTCATATTCCAGCCTTGGGAGTTTTAGAATATATGGGTTCTCTACTTTCTTTTATTTTTTTAAGATTTTATTTATTTATTTGACAGAGAGAGAGAGAGATTACAAGTAGGCAGAGAGGCAGGCAGAGAGGGAAGAGGAAGCAGGCTCCATGCTGAGCAGAGAGCCCGATGCAGTGCTCGATCCCAGGACCCTGAGATCATGACCTGAGCCACCCAGGCACCCAGGTTCTCTACTTTCCTTCCAAATTTGCCAGCAAGGTGATTTGTTCTTTTGTGAGATGGTCTTATTCGTGTGGTAAGTTAGCAGATGTGGCTAATAACTAGCTCTCACAGGAAACATACGTCCTTGAAATTTGTTCAATGCCCCATATTCATTAATGACACTTTTCTTCTTCCAATCAGCAACATGGATAATTTTTCCAATTTTTTTTCCCTGCCACCTGACACAGATGATCATTTTCCAGTTCTTTAGAATGATCCCTTAACTCACTCAGTCCCAAAGCATGTTTGAGGTTTTGGTCACAGCAATACTCTTCTTTCAGTACCGGTTTCCCCTTCCGTCACATTGGTGTATAACAACTACATAAAGTCTCAGTGACATAAAGCAGTAAACAGGTGTTTAGTTCAACTAGGTGACTCTACTTAAGATGGTGGCCCTTGGGGAGTGGCTGGACCAGCTGTGATCGCAGCCCCAGGTGTGACTCAGTCTCTGGCCCCAACCCATGCTCCTTAGGTCATGTCCATCAGCCTGGACTAAAGGGACAGCCGTACCCTGGCTTTGTTTTTCTCAGAATGATGGCAGAAGTGCGAGAGGGCCTCCCAGACCCAGTGTGAATCTCTGTTCATGTCAGATCACTAGGATCTCAGTAGCCATAGCCCCGTGACCACCCAAAATCACAGGTTGGGGAGTAAATCCTTCTTATCTCAGGGCAAAGATGTGAATGCAGAGTTAGTTTAGAGGGGTGAAATTAAAAACAGTAATTCCAGCTCACAATGACTTGTTCTTTCAGAACATTTGTCCTTGACCTCTAACAGCGTCTCCATTGAGTTGTCCTCACAGACTTACTTGTATTGCTACCACTAAGTGCTGAGCCAATAGAACCTTAAATAAAGACACTGTTAATGGTTTGTTAATGGTTTTCTCCGCATGTCCCACATCTGCTATGGGTTGATGTCACCTGGTTGGCATTCTATAAAGATGCCTAAGTCTGTTTAGTGATAGCAGAAAGAATTGTTTTCTGTGATGCATTCCATCTACTAGAAGCATTGGCTTGACTGAGAAAAAAGGGGGATGGGATTAGTTGGGTCATGGTTGTGTTGTTAGCAGTGTTCTCCCTTGCTTCTCTGTGTGATCCATAAATGAGGTCTCAGACTCACTGGTGAGTAACAGTGCCTGTCTCAGAAGAAAGGGTGGACACTGCTCTTGTGTGTTTCCCTTGCATAAATCATCAATGTCAGAAAGCTTTAATATACTTAGAGACAGCCTCCTGTATTCTCTTTTTTCCTTCTCATGTACAAACATAGAACTACTAATCTCTTGTTCTACTCCTGTATGACTGATAACTGTTCTGGACATTTATTGCTGTCAAGTACATGGTAAGAGAATTAGGACACTTGAAAGCCAGCCTAGCATTCTCTTTTTGTGCATGTTAAACTTTTTTTCTTGGTTACTTTTTGTGTTTATAGGAAGATGTTTATTTCATTTGGGTGATGGTTAGCCTTACTATAAATAAAAGATATGGAAAATATGGAAACTTAAGAAAATTTAGCAAGCAGACTGTAACAAGAATAGAAAACCCATGAAATGTAATGGAAATCCGTACCCATAATTTTTACTTAATTTTTTCATTTCAACTCTAAGCTTCATGGATGTGCAGCAGATCTAAGCATAAGATTATTGGATTGAGAGCACAATAAAATCAACCTGGAGAACAGTAATACCTATATTTTAGGAATATTTTAAACCTAAGGTAGCTAGAAGCTGTATCTTGCTAAGGGATTCCACTGAGCAGATAACTTGATTACTCAGTTTCAGAAGATTAAATTCACTCGTTCTGTTGTGAGAGTATCATGGAAAGCCTTCAGAGGTTTCTTATTTTCCTTCTTGGGCAGGTCATAGCATCTTTATTCCCTTGTGATCTTTTTTTTAATCTTCCATTCTTTTTCTTTTTTCTTTTTTTTTTTTTTAAGATTTTATTTATTTATTTGACACAGAGAGAGAGAGAGAGATCACAAGCAGGCAGAGAGGCAGGCAGAGAGAGAGAGGAGGAAGCAGGCTCCCCGCCGAGCAGGGAGCCCGATGCGGGCCTCGATCCCAGGACTCTGAGATCATGACCCGAGCCGAAGGCAGCGGCTTTAACCCACTGAGCCACCCAGGCGCCCTCTTCCATTCTTTTTCATCTTGAGTTCCACTTGAGCTTCATAAGGCTGAATCTTATCTGATTCCAAGTTTATTTACAAAGTGCCATTCATCAAAAACAGTGATCACAAACCTTTCCCATGCAAGCCACTATATGGCTAAATCAGGAAGGAAAAGAGTAAAATCATTGTTTAAAGTTATTTGGAAAGATACTTTCCTTGTCTCCACTGAGCACATTCGCTGATGCAGGAGTCTGGCAGAGACTGTGGTGTGTGGGGTTTATCAGCACCAGCACCATTCTAAGCCAATAGTCTGTGTCTTTGATCATTTGAAGGAAATTTTGGAGTATCATAGAAGATTGCCTGGAGGTATTCTCTTTGGATTATAGTACCAGCATGAAAAACAGTATCTTGGTCTGATTGGTGGGGCTTTTTTCCCCCCATAATAAACTGGGACGATGACAAATTCTTACTGTGAGTCAACCATGAAGATCTTTGCATTCTTTGCAGTGAAACTCAGAGTCTGTGGTCAGATTTGGAATAACTACAAGCTATACCATGCCCCAGGGTCATCAGGCAGAGGAAGATGGGCAGTAGCTTATTCACAATGAGGAAATTTGCAGAGACCTGGAGGGAACCTCTTGCCAGATGGCTTCAGTGTTCTTGAAGGTTCTGGGATTATGTGTGTGTGTGTTGGGGGGATGGGTCAGAGAAAGCTGATATATCAAACAAAGAGATAATGTGATAATCTGCTTCCTTGGTGGGTTTCTGAATATCTGGTGCCCTTGGAGTCTGGGTGATCATATATACTAAAAGTTACATATAATAGGACATATTTAAAGGTGCTGGATGGGGAGCAGTACAGGGGGCAATTTGCCAGCTTTCTTACTTGGGCTGCCTTTGCTAATAACTTGGTTTTATAGCTTTAGATTAGTTATTTGAATATACTGCGTCTACTCAGTCTACCCCTCCTGGCTCTTGGGAACATACCCTAGGATTTACCTCTTGTCCCCCTAACCTATCTGCTAGGTCCCTCGTGGCTAGCTAAACTTTTAGCCTTTGCTTTTTTGGGGGGGTGGGGGCAGGTGATGCCTGTTGCTGCTTGCTATGGACTAAATGTTTGGGTCTCTCCAAAATTCCTGTGTTGAAGTCCTAACTCCCAATATGATGGAGTTTGAAGATGGGGTCTTTGGGACATGGTTAGACTTAGGCGAAGTCATGAGGTTGGAGTTCCCATTCTGGAATTAGTATCCTTATAAGAAGAGACATCAGAGAGCTTGAGTGCTCTCTCTCTCCCTCTCTCTCTCTCTCTCTCTCTCTCTCTCTCTCTCTCTCTCTCTCTCTCTCTCTCTCTCTCTCTCTCTCCCCTCCTCCTCCTCCTTTTCCTGCTGTGTGAAGACACAAGCCAGAAAGAGAATGCTCACCAGAACTTGGTGATTCTAGAACCCAGATCTCAGACTTGTAGGTGGTAGAACTGGGAGAAATAGATTTCTTCTGTTTAAATCACCCAGTTTATGGTATTCTGTGATGGCAGCCCAAAAAGAGAGTGTATAACTCAGTGATGATGATGATGATAACAGTAGTAGTACAGTGATACCTTTGTTCTACTGAGTGTTTATTATGTCCCAGACTCTTAAGTGCTAACCACATTTTAACCATGAATTCTTTCTCCCCCTCCTAAATCTGTTTGGTTATTATTTCCATTTTCCCAAGGACCAAGAAAAGTACATATTAGGCTAGGTAACTTAGACAAGGTTGTATGGCTGGTAGGAGGTGAAGGTATAGGGTAGGACCCTGCTTGTCCTCATTCCCAAGGAGGGGCCTTTACTCACAACATTGAGATCTTACTTCATTCTCTTTGTAAAATTTCACTTTATTCACTCACTTATTGAATAGTTATTGAGTGTTTCCTATGTACCTATGACACATGAACATAAATGACCTCTACTTTCAAAGACCTTAAATTCCAGTTTGAGAAAAATAACTTGCTGTTATGGGAATTTTAATATCTGGCTAGGGCAATAGAAAGTTAGTACCCAATTCTTTTTTTGGGGGGGAAGGGACACTTTTTTGGGACACTTGTGCTTTGGCTGAGACCTTGAACTTCTCTAAACCTCATTTCCTCATCTGTAAGATGTACATCTTGCATATTTGGGCATTCAGTGAAACAGTGTAGGTGAAAATGCTTTGCAAACTGAAAAGTCATACATACACCAGATGGTATATAATGATAATATGAGTGTTTATACCTCCACCTAAAACACTGGCTGCTTTCCTCTCCAACAGCAGAGTGTATTTTTATATGCATTCCAAAAATATTTTTGACCCCCACATATTGTTAATATATACATATCTTGTAATTTAATCTTTGTAACAGCAAGGCTTCTATTATTCCATTTTAAGATTTGAATACTGAGGACCAGAGAGGCTAATGAATTCATAGGGGATTATGATACCAGCAAATGAAAGAGGCAGTAGGTGCATCTAGTTTTTGATCCCGAAGGCTATGCTTTTTCCACTATGTAAGTCTTCTCTCGGGATTATTAACAATGTATATTTTCATTCTTCAGGCATCTCACATTTTCCTAAAATCCAAGTGATAATGTTGTGAGAGGAGTGCATGGAATATGTTAAGGAACAGTGCAAAAGGAGTGACTGCTGCTTTGGGTGCAGACTTTAGAGGAGTGGTCAGAGTTGACCTAGCATTTTGTTGGGGTTGGGGTTCTTGGTTCAAGGAACAGAAGCAAGGCTGAAAGAGAACTGGGGCCAAGGGCTTGGGAAAAGGCAGATGCCAAGAGTGTTTTCTGGAGTCACCGCCGCGAAGCATCTTAAGCTAAAAGCACCTGCTCGGAGAGTTCCCATTCATGTGGCTGGTGGTGAAGCTCTGATGAGGAATGACCCTTGGCCTTGGCTGTTTCCACTTTCTTTGCATTTCCCCTAAACTTAAGCATTGAGAAACAAGGTCTATTGGGTGCCCTATCTTACTATGTGGGGACTCAGAGTCCTTCTTTCCTGCAGTATCTTTCCACCTACATAGGAAGGAGTTCTGTCTCCACACAACGGTCCGTACTGATTCATTGAAGTGGATCATGGGAATCCCATCATTATTGACGGTCATATACTTGGGGGTGCCCATGTTACTTAGAGGAGTGATACTGGAAAAACTGTGCTTGTTATTAAAAGATAAATGGTGACATACTATTCTTGTCTAGACATTTTTGTATCTGGACGTGGTATCTAGGACTGTGATCATTATTTTGTAAATACTGGCGAGCCAGCCAGAGGAGAAAGCCCCTATTGGGAAAATGGCCAAGCAAAATGATAAAGAATGGACAGATGTGATATGGTATCATTGAGTCTCTGGGTTAACCAACCTTGGAACCACTTGCCTTGTGGGCCTACTGCCATGTAGGATGATGAAATGTTCCGAAGATGGTGAGTTTGGGCTTTCAGATACCTGTGGGACAAAGTATTCTTACTAATTTACCCCACACTGTTCAGGAAAGCTGATGCTTCAGAAGATGCACGATATTAATGTCATGTAATGGTCTCTCTCCCCACACCACATGTCTTTGATCCCCTGAGCTCATTGATACCTGCATTTGAGACACTCAAACCACCACCTTCTTCCTGGTGATAAGTCATCTGATTTTAATGTGTGAACTTACTCATGAAAAGTATATACAACATACACTTAAAAATATGCATTTGCTGGGCTGTCTTCATGAACTCTCTTCCTATTCTGTGCATATATATGGGTGTAATTTGGTAGGGATCATCTAGTGCAAGGTTTAATTTTGATTTGGGGGATTATATTCAATTTAACACTAGTTGATGAATGTGTTTTGTGTGAATAAACATTTCTTAGGAAAGCTAGTTATTTCCCCCAAAGTCTAAAAGTATGTAAAATCCATTCTCAATATAATATAAACAAGTTGTTTTATTTGTAACATCTTAAATCCCTGTTTCAGTGTACTATTCAATTCTGTATCTATTCTAATTTTCCAACAAGGACTTTGATATGTAACATGAAGAAGGACCCCTGGGGGGCTCCTCAGAAGCAGCAGGGGAAGCCAGAGAAGTCTTTTCTTCCTTTTTTATTTTCCTGTGCCAGCAGCTGTTAAAATAAGGTGGAGGAAAGAGAAATCCTCTGCGTTTTTTTTTTCACTCAACTGCTCCTTTAAAAAATAAATGAAGTATTTATTTGCACTAAACAAGGGAATATTTTTCCTTTCGTGAATTATGAAGTATAGTGGGATGAAGATTATTATGTTTTTTTTAATATACATCAGAGCATACTAATTCTGACATCTTTTTTCTTGACTTCCTTAAATGTTTTCTATTAGGATTTGGGTTATGCACACAGTACTAGCAGTTACTTTGGAAAGATGTAATGAAACAACTTGAATTCAATCCTAAGTCCATCCATTAAGACTAAACACTAAAATAAATAGTTTTTATCTACTTTCTGGAAAATTCTGTCAGGGATGGATTTTCCGTAATAGTTTTTGTTTGAATGGAGTGAATTTTTCTCATTTTTATGTTTCAAATCTTACTCATTTCTGGAGGAGAAAGCACATGTATTTAATAGGATAGAAAAAGCTTAGTGTTTAATGGGAAATCTGTATTTTCTTCCATTTTTTTTTGTAACTCTCCTTTACTTCTGTTAAGTAATATCCTTAAATATGATATTCATATTTGGGACATGACATCCATACATGAGACTTAATCTCAGGTTAGAAAAGACAGATGTCTGGAGTGCAGGCCATGTCCTCACAGCTGCCTTCTCCATCTACGTCTTTCCTTCATGGTCCCTGCCTTCCTTTTTTACCTTCTAAGACACTGTGCTTTTCTTAGTGGCCCTGGCTAGTGGAAAGAGTTCTGATCTTTGAGTCTGAATTTTAGTTTTATCACATCCTTGTTTTGACCCTAACATTATTTTGCTTGAGCTGTCATTTCTGTCTTTAGAGAATCAAGATGCTAGCAACTTCATAGGATGGTTTAGAGGGTTAAATGCACATATCCCATGGACAGAATAAAAAAGATCATTTAGTCCAAAGGAGACCAGATCATAAAATGAGTATTGGCTGAATCTTATTCCCCAAATATGAAAACAAGAAATCTCCAAACTGAAAGAGCTAAGGAATACTCCATTCTGTTTCCCTATTTCACACATAAGAAGACTCCTAACTCCGAGAAGGGGAGTGAGATGCAAAGGTCACGGAGCAGCCTTGGGACAGGTCCACGGTGGGGACCCAGGCTTGCTGACACCCAGGAGCACACATTCATGCCCCCATCTGTGAACCTACAGAAGCAGGCCTTCTTCCAACTACCTGAATTTGCATTTACCCTGGGTATCCATCAAAATGCCAATTGCAAATGCCCTTTCAAAGCATTAAGCAGCTTAATTATTTTCCAAAATTTAACTTGATGGTCTGATGCCAACTCACTGCTGGATCTGGATTTCCTGTTTCAGAAAGTATAATTATTTGCATACTTGGGGTTTGTTGCTGATAGCAGCATCACTGTTTGTAGGAGCAGGGGAGGCTTTGGATGAACATGCACGCTCAGTACATAAAGCAGACCTTCAGTATTCTCTTATTCTCTTATCCTCTGTGTTGAAGAGAACTGGCCTAAATGATACACTGGATTTTTCCTGATTTCAAACTGGCTGAACATTATAAAAAGAATTTTTAGAACTTTTAAAGCACTCATTGTGAGAGACAGTTGGAATGACTACTAATCTAGAAGCCTCACATCCACTCTTTACTAATGTTATGATTCTAAGTTCATTATTCTAAACTATTGTCTCTTCACTGATTCAAAGAAATAGAGTCTAAATGATGCCATTGGTATTTTGGGTCTTTGATAAATCACCCAAGTATTTGCAAATAAGATCGGACCTTCATAAAGATTTGGCTACCTGAGAGAAACAGTGTGGTCCTTGTATCTGCGTGGAACTTTCTTACCCATGACCTTTTCTGAACAAACATGTTTAAAGAAACAGTCACTCATCAGAGAGGGGCGGCCCTCCCATAGAATCATGGCCAGGGGTCGGGGGGGACGACTTGCTGATGTAAGACATGAAGTCCTCCAGAACACTTAGGGACAATGAACGTAAGTCCCGTTACTTCAGGTCCTCTGCTCTCCCCTGTGAGACGGTTTCTGCTGTCCAGTGCATCAGCGAGGCTTTCTTAAGTTATTAAATACTGAGTCCTTAAAATTTTCTCTTGCCTGTTCTAATTCTGTGCTTATCCAATACAATTCTGGTTATAATTTAGCTTACCAACAGATCTGCGGATCAGGCCATCATTGCCACTCTGGTACTATGTAACAAGTCACCCAAACCATGGCTTAGAGCACTTATTTATTGTTATTATCATGTCCGAGTGTTGGCGGCCAATGGGTCCCTTCAGGCTCTGCTTCCACTCGAAGGTCTGGCCGGATCTCTATTTCTTGTTGAAGGTTTGGCTCAGGTCTGCCCCACAGAATGGAAGGTGGACGAGGAGGCAGAGACTGCACTGTGAAGATTTCTCATTGTGACGGCAGAGCACAAAATAGCAAACCCAACTCTGAAACACATTTCAAGCTTTTGCTGTGTTGCATCTACTCATGTCTCATAGGCACAAGCAAGTCCCGTGCCTGAGCTGAACAACAGTGGGGCAGGGAAGTGGACTCCCCCGATGAAGGTTGAGGGCGCGGCCCCTGAGTATTTTGAACAAGAATCCCTGCTGTGTGCCTGTAGGAATGATACCCTGGTTACTCAGGCATGAGTATTTCAATTCCCTAATACTTTTCTACATTAGGACAGCTTGGTTATGATGAAATTTGTATTAAAAACTCTCCTTTGGGAGCACTTGAGAAAGTGTTTTATTCTTCCTTTGAGAACAGCTCCCAGAACTGAATTTGCAGCAGGTGCACATTTCCTGAGTGCATCTGTGTCCTGACTTGCTTCTCTTGAGGTGGGCTACGATCTCAGAACACATGTCTGAATAAACAAATACAGTATGAATGAATGAATGCTACCGAAAAAGCACTCAGAACAGTGTGATGATTTTTAAGACTGAAAGAGAATAGTGAAAGGTCCAAAAAGATGAAGACCTCCTATTTGGTGGTTTTTATGAAATTTCACAGCTCATACATTTGCAAGGAACAGAACTGCTTTTTAAATCATTTTCTCCTGGGCTCTTCCTGCCACAAACTGAGGAAGGGACAGCTCTGTTCTGAATGAAATGGAACTGGCTGGATGGTGACATTTGGGTTTCCATTTCCTCCTGGCCCTTTAGCAAGTGAGTGCTTAAATGATGTTCAGGAGTTTGACTATTGTGGACATTGTTGCTATGAATATTGGGATGCATATGGCCCTTCTTTACACTACATCTGTATCTTTGGGATTAATACCCAGTAGTGGAATTATTGGTCATCAGGTAGCTCTATTTTTAATTTTTTTTGAGGAACATCCACACTGTGTTCCAAAGTGACTGTATCAACTTGCCTTCCTACCAACAGTGTAAGAAGTTTTCCCTTTCTCCACAACCTCTCAAACATTTGTTGTTTCTTGCCTTGTCAATTTTTGCCAGTCTAACTGGAGAAGGCAATATCTCAATATGGTTTTGATTTGAATTTCCCTGGTGGTTAATGATGATGAACATTTTTTCATGTGTCTGTTAGCCATTTGTATGTCTTTGAAGAAGTGTCTGTTCATGTCTTCTGCCCATTTTATGACTTATTTGTTTTTTGTGTGTTGAGTTTGAGAAGTTCTTTATAGATCTTGGATATCAACCCTTTGTTGTGTCATTTGCAAATATCTTCTCCCATTTTGTGGGTTGCCTCTTTGTTTTGTTGACTTTTCTTTGCTGTGCAGGAGCTTTTTATCTTGACGAAGTCCCAAAAGTTCATTTTTACTTTTGTTTCCCTTGCCTTTGGGGATGTGTCTTGAAAGAAGTTGTTGTGGCCGATGTCAAAGAGGTTACTGCCTATGTTCTCCTCTAGGATTTTGATAGATTCCTGTTTCACATTGAGATCTTTTATCCATTTAGAGTTTATCTTTGTATTTGGTGTAAGAGAATGGTCAAGTTTCATTCTTCTGTATATAGCTGTCCAATTTTCCCAGCACCATTTATTGGAGAGACTGTCTTTTATCCATTGGATATTTTTTCCTGCTTTGTTGAAGATTATTTGACCATAAAGTTGAGGGTTCACGTCTGGACTCTCCACTCTGTTCCACTGGTCTATGTGTCTGTTTTTATGCCAGTACCACGCTGTCTTGGTGATCATGACTTTGTAATATAGCTTGAAATCAGGCAACATGAGGCCTGCAGCTTTGTTTTCTTTTTCAACATTTCCTTAATGATTTGGGGTTTTTCTGGTTCCATACAAATTTTAGGATTGTTTGTTCCAGCACTTTGAAAAATGCTGGTGGAATTTTGATCGGGATGGCATTGAAAGTATAGCTTGCTCTGGGCAGTATAGACATTTTAACAATGTTTATTCTTCTGATCCCTGAGCATGGAATGTTTTCCATCTTTTTGTGTCTTCTTCAATTTCTTTCATGAGTGTTCTGTACTTCCTCGAGTACAGATCCTTTACCTCATTGGTTAGGTTTATTCCAAGGTATCTTATGGTTTTCGGTGCTATTTTAAATGGAATCAATTCTCTAATTTCTTTTTCTACAGTTACATTGTTAGTGTATAAGAAAGCAACTGATTTCTGTGGATTGATTTTGTCCTGCCACATTACTGAATTGTTTTTTGAGTTCTAGTAATTTGGGGGTTGAGTCTTTTGGGTTTTCTTTCTTTTTTTTTTTAAGATTTTATTTATTTATTTGATAGAGAGATAGAGAACACAANACAGTTACATTGTTAGTGTATAAGAAAGCAACTGATTTCTGTGGATTGATTTTGTCCTGCCACATTACTGAATTGTTTTTTGAGTTCTAGTAATTTGGGGGTTGAGTCTTTTGGGTTTTCTTTCTTTTTTTTTTAAGATTTTATTTATTTATTTGATAGAGAGATAGAGAACACAAGTAGGTAGAACAGCAAGCAGAGGGAGAGGGAGAAGCAAGCTCCCCACTGAGCAGGGAGCCCGATGTGCGACTCAATCCCACAGTCTCTGAATTTTTCCTGTGTTGGGGGTTCCTCCTTTTAGTCATTCTGTTGGGTGGTTGAAGGAATGAACAAAGTCCAGATTATTGACCACAATGAAAGCAAGATGCACCTGTTTTATAGGGACCTTAGGGTTGTCAGCCTCTTGTTCTTCCAGCCTGATTTCTGGGGGAGGGATCTGCCATGCTGTTACTCAGGAAACCCTGTTTGGGCAGAGTTACCCTGCCCCCTGTGGGGGGGTTTGCGCTAAGTGAAAACCGGTTTGGGGGGGCTTTTTTCCTCTGGGGGCTTATCCTGGAAGCTTTCCACATCTCTTCGAAGAGTCAGAGCAAAATTGGCTATTTCCAAACCTATTTGCAAACTGAGAGATTGCAGTCTGTTCTTCAACGAGCTCTCTAGACCACACTGTATCCATTTCTGTCTGTGCTGTTGAAAACCACAGCATCACTCCTAGCCTTTGCTTCCAGGTCCAGGCACGTCTCTACCTTTTGTGCTTCTAAAACTGCCCACCACCTCGAGTTTGCATGCACACCCCTGGAGCTCCAGGTTTCAGTCTGGGGGGCTGCCCCAAAGTCCTTTCCCCACCACTGCCCATCCCCAGCGTGGGAGGCTTTTGCACTCTGGTGGCACAGGATCCTGGTGGCTCCCTCCCCCTTCTGTTTATCTTCCAGTATCTGCTCACAGAATCACAGCTCCCTGCTACATACCTTGAAACCAGCTGCTGGAGATAGTCTGTTTGTGGAGATCCGGATATATCTCCTTACTTCTCAGGCTGATTTCATGGGTGTTCAGAGTCGTTTGGTAGGTATCCAGCTGAATTCAGGGGACCTGTTGAAATAGGGTTCCGTACTCCTTTGCCATCTTTGAGACTGCCTTATCAATTATTTGTTATGTTGACTTACCTCTGTTCAAATAACTGGTGTGTTTTCTCTCTTCTGCATGGACCTGAACTAATGTAAGACATATGGCCAGCAGAGGGTACTTGTTAAAGACTGAATGTGTCCCTAGGACATTTGGATGTTGGCATGCTAACCCCCAAGGTGTTGATGTTAGGAGGTGGGAGCTTTGGAAGGTGGTCAGTCCTAAGGGTGGAGCCCTAATGAGTGGGCTTGTCTTCCTTATGAAAGAGACATCAGAGGGCTTCCTCCCCTTCCACCAGGTGAAGACCTCAAGGGCCAAAAGGTGAGCTCCCAGCAGACACTGAACCTGCAGGTGTCATGATCTTGGCCTTCTCAGCTCCCAGAACTATGAGAATTAGGTTTCTGCTGTGGATGAGCCCTCCGGTGTATGTTACTCTCTTCCAGCAGCCCGAACTGACTGGCACAGTTCTGAAGGAGACCTTGAGACAGAACAATACCCACCAGTGTTCTGTGGCTTTCCAGCATGGAGAAAATATTGTCTGGGAAGTGTGATTTTTATGGAACTAGGGCTGAGAGCCACATGACAAAGAGCCTAAGAGCAAAACCATCACCAATGTGTTCAGACATGTGTGCAATGAACGGTCTCTTGGAGTCACTCGGGGGCTTGAGCTTGGTTAGAACGAAGAGGAAAATAGAACACCACTTGAAATTGGAAGTATAAACCCTGTTGGTTGCTTGCTTTGTTCTCCAATTCCTTCTCCCCCACCCAGCACCCCTCCTCCCGGGGCCCAGCGCCATGTTATGTGGCAATTGGCTCTTCTGTAGAAGCCTGCCTGGCAGATGACTGTGTGTAGATGGACTGGATGTATGGGATTTAAGGAGGTGAAAATGTTCCTGGAGCAAATGTGTTAAAATTGGTTATTGGTGGATGCTTTCCCTCCTTCCTTTCCTTTGATGGGTCCCCACACCTCACAGTCAGTACCTGGGGACAGGACTTGACAGCTAAGGAAAATATTTATTTGGGTGTCAGTCAGATTTTTCCCATTGAGTTTTCCTCCTTTCCCTTTTCCCGTTTGGCATATGTTGCTATGTCCTCTTTCTGCAGAGACTTGGTGGATTCGCTATTTCTTTATATGTAAAATAAATAAATAAATAAATAAAAGACTGTAGCTCTAACTAGACCCATCTGGAGAACTCACTCATTCTCTGGAAATAGCTGCATGACTGGGTTTCTGCTAACAGCAGAATTTGATTTGCTCCTACACCTTCGTGTTTTGTTCAGTGCCCTTTTGGAGTTTGGCAAAATTACTTTTAATTATCTCTGCTGTTTCCTTTAATAAGTAGCTTTGAGCGGCTTCCTAGGGCCACCTCTTGTCTTTCTGTGTGAGATTGCTCTTGCTTCTCCAAAACACATTAAAAGGAGACACTGAAGGCAACTTGGTACTATTAAATTTTAGTCACACTGTCTATGCAGGAGCAAGGGCTTGCTAGGGTAAAGGTAGCACCTGCTAGAAAAAGCACACGGCCTATTTTGGGAATCTGGGCATTCAGCAGCTGTAATAATCACAACGGTAAATCCGCCCTTCCCCCTCCCCCAAATTACACAGTTTACTGTGTTTATGGTGCAGAAGGAAATGCCAACCTCTCCGGTGCTGGGAGATCAATGGCATTATCTCCTCATTTATTTTGGAATCCACTTAAATTTGTCTGTTGTCATTCTGAGAAAGAGTGACACAAGAGGGGGAAACAAAGCAAATTATGAAAGCAAGAGAGAGAGAAAGAAAGAAAGAAAGCCCAGGTTTGTGGGCTGGGAAGGCAAATATTGGCTCCCTAAAACTATCAACTCCTAAAACATGATAAAATCTCACCTTTGAAAGGTATTCCAATACCCTAGTTGCAGTTTTACTTTGTATTTCATTTGCCAGGATACAACTGCTGTGTTTAAAGCAGAAGAACCAAATTTATTTAATTCAATAAGCAGCTAATAGGTCCCTACACTTGCTGGGTAAACAATATATTGAGAAATTCAACTCACTGGGTTCATTCTACTACAGCTTACCACCATCACCACCACCACCACCTCGCCCCCGCATTTACACATGACATTGGATAGTTGACCATACACTCATTTCTCCTTTGGTGTAAGAGAATGAGTAACCCTCTTGTTATACAAGCAACCTCATCATTTTGCATACTGGCTGCTAATGCCATGGTCTTCAGACTCACTGGGCTCTGGATCCAGCAGTCCATCTTCTGTCCTGCACCGTGAATCCTCCCTTCCCTCCAGAATCCTCCTCTCCTCTCTCTCATTCTTTTGCTCCTCTTCTCCCTCCCAGTACAGTGCTCTCCTTTATCCTAAAATAAGGTAGCAAACTAACAAAATGCAAAAAAAAAAAAAAGACACAAATATTCTCAGCCACTCATTCAAATCGTTGTTATATATGATTCTCTTCCATAGGATGCTCTAAGTCTACATCGAGAGTCGATAGAGGAACCAGATATAGGGAAAGATTGGTTTTTTTCTAAGCATGTTGAGTATATTTGTTGCCACACACAGTAATTGGGAAAAGAAGACTCACAGAAAAGAATTACTATATTTAAATTGATGAGTTACATTGCTTCTGAGTAACTGATGTCTCTTTCTTATGAACAATCTTGTGAACATGGTTCCCTTCACATGGTCACTGCTTCAGAACAGAGAACTCTGTGGGGCTCACTCATTGCCAGTGGAAATACATTAAATGGTGTCCAGTGTTTTGCTGGGCCCATTCGTGGTCTCGTTTTATGATCTTCCCTTTTCTCTGATCTATTTTGAAGACCAGGATAAGCATCAGTAGATATGTACAATGTCTCTTTGCCTCCCCTGTCTCGCCAGGCTCCACCTTGTTCATGGCCCACCTCCAGTAGCCCCATTCATCTTCAGGAATCCACCATCACTGGTGACTGCTGCATTCTTTTCCTCTATGCTTTTGACTTCTTAACTTGTCTGCATATTTTCTACCTCTGAATGATGCCACCTTGCCTTATTTTCTCATTTGCCCTTTCTGGCTCCTGGCTCTACTTTGTTACCAATCTCATCTGTGTTCATGCTATTATCTCTTACGTCCAGGTGAATAACCTGCTGATTTGATTCTCAGGCTGTGTTTTCCTTCTTTAGCTTTATGTCTACACTTCTTGCTGTCTTTCAGGCTCTTCATTTGTGGCCCTGCTCATTCTTACCAGTTAACAGGATTCACCATCTCCTCTCGCCAATCCATGCATCCTGGTTTCCTTTGTTTCTGTTAATTTTACTAACATCCTCCAACGTTGAGGCCTCGGTGATGACTTGGCTTTTCTATTATTTCTGGCTTATTATTGGACCTCTCCCCACTCAGCCCTCCATTCCTTATCAAATTAAGACTAATTTATATAAAACTCTGGCATCTAGCCTCCTACACACCTCTGCCAGGTTAATTATTTTTTATCCATTAATAAATAAAAGGATTATGGCATAAAGTGGTGAATGTGGCCACTGAAGCCAAGTAGCCATGGATATGAGTTCATACTCCACTCCTCACTAGTGTAGCCGACTTACTTTATCTCACAGTAACCTCAGATTTGGTAAGTCATGATGGGCTGCTTTATGATGCCTTGTCACAAATCCCAGTGCTTATAATGACAAGATTTTCCTTTCTTTCTTATATCACAAATCCAGTATGAAATGGTAGTGGTGGGGAATGCGGAATGAGTGGGGAAACGGAGTGCCATACTGTTTTGCAATAAACAGCTAGTACTGGAGTTCAAAAACAACACAAATAAATTCTGCTGAGTTTCATTGCCATGGCTTACTTTGGATGGTGGAAGGGGTATACTGATGACCCATTACTCTCAGGTTTGTACTTGCAATGAGGAGGGATGTTTGCTAGTCTAAGCAGAAGCTCAGTGAGCCATGGTGCTCTGTTCCCTCTTCCACAGGTAGCATTTTTTCAAATGTTTCAAAAACATTTTTATTCCAGCCCTCAGCCTAGAATAAAACACAGTTGCTACTGACTGGTGAAGAAATTGCGATATAACTGAGAAATAAAGTTCTGTGATTTTAAGCCATAGAAATTTGGGGATCAATTGTTACTGCAACACAATGTAGCAAGAGCTGACGAATACAGTTGTGAACAGTGCTTAAAATTATGACTACTGTTTTAGGGCCACAATGGAGGTGTCCCACAAACCATTTAGCAGGAGTTGCCAGGTTAGTTGTGCATAGTCATGACCCTGATCATACAGTTTCCATGCTCAAACTCTATTTTCTTAGAATAATTTAGTCCCTTACTTGATCTGTCAAGATTTGTTCATATGTTTTCATTTCAATAATACTTAAAAACTATGTATTAATCTCACCCAATGGCTTTATGCTCAAATTCAGCTCTTCTTATAAATCATCTCAGTCCCTTTCTTTGTACTTTCTTAATTTGTGTTTTCCTTCTTTGGAATTCCCTGTAATGTTCTTTCTACATTTTGCCCTGAATACAACTTCTAATCTGTATCCTTTCAAGACTGATTTCCACTGATTTTCCATTCTTGAAAAGTTTCCTGGTCCCTCAGGTAGATGACCACTTTCTTCTTCCAGTTTCCATAGCATTAGACAGACATCATCAGCTGGTATATCACTTTCTCATTACATAAATACAAATATGCCTTATCTGTTTGAGAGACACTCTGTATGACAGTCTGGATATAGCCTTGAAGAAGTAAAGAATGCTGCTTGATATTGAATAGAGGAACTTCATGTCCACTGCATTAGGTTCTAAAACAAGCAGAAGCTATTAAAAAGATCTTTCAAAAGTAAATGACATTTACTTTCTACTAGGAGACTTTGCCTGTTGAAAAGCGCTCTTGCAGGAACTACAGAATCCATAATCAGAGTTTGTTAGTTTAGTATCAAATATAGAATGTATGTGGAAAGAAGATAAAGTAAGTGAAAGATCATGACAGCATTATTTAGCTAAGGATTGATGTGAAAAAGTCATTTGACAACTTCAACTTTAATTCAAACTTTTATCACCTATCTCTTGAGAACAGACATATATTCATCCTTGTTTTTAAAATAAATTTTCTCCTCTTAGATACTCCTTACAAGTCATTGACTCATATACCAACCATCCCTATTCTGGGCCATTTTATCCATGTGAAGACAAAAATATTTCTATTTCTTTTCATCTGCACCTCACTGGCCCTCTTCTCGTCGGGGGGTGGGGGGTCCCTATATGTGATAGGGACTTCATTACCAGTCCATGTGTTTCAGAGGCAGAAGCATGGGCTTTTTATAAGGCCTAAGACTACAGAGATATATTGGCTCTATTCACTCAGAAGTTCTCAACTTAGTGGTCAGTTGGTATTCAGGCTGTCCTTAGCCTCAGGGATTTAGGATTCAAATAATTGTTCTAGATGGTAGGAGAGAAAGCCTAGGCATTGGCTAATAATAATTAAATCCAACTTTGAGAGTTTAAGTCCAAGATAGGGGAAAGTAATACAGCATTTTATAAAGGAAAAGCACATAGTTTTAAAAATATTATACATAAAATAATATATAATGTATATATATTTAATATATATTACATTATGTATACATCATAAATATATATACATAAAATATTATATACATCATTTTTTTAAAGATTTTATTTATTTATTTCACAGCGGGAGAGAGATCACAAGGAGGCAGAGAGAGAGAGGGGGAAGCAGGCTCCCCGCCAAGCAGAGAGCCCGATGCGGGCCTCGATCCCAGGACCCTGAGATCATGACCTGAGCCGAAAGCAGAGGCTCTAACCCACTGAGCCACCCAGGCGCCCCTATATACATCATTATACATACACACAGAGTGAACACATGCATGAGAGAGATTGATTTAGGTACAGGTACAGACATACCTATCACTGTGAGGAATCAACAAGATGTATAGAAAAGACATTGGGTGGGTGACATTGTTATAGACACAAAGCTACCTGTTAGGGAACAGAAAGTAATATCACACGGTAATGATGATTATATACATGGGCCATACAAGCAAAAATAAATGGTTTTCATGACCCAGAAAGAAAAATCCACTATAAAAGTTAAAGACTTTAACACTCCTCTCTGTGACTGAACATGGAGATTAAAGCTAATTACCTGGATTTAAATAACTATCAGTGAAGACCACTTGAATTTTCAGATACACATTCTTTTTAAATGCACATAAAATACCAATATAGACCACGTGATAGGCAGTAAAACCAATGTCAATAAATTTCAAAGGCTTGAAATTACCAAATACAAAACACATTGACTGACCACAGTGAACTAAAATGAGGAACAGTAACAAATAAATATGCTAGTTTGCTAGGGCTGCCATAACAAAGTACCATGGATGGGTGGCAGCAGGGTTAAATAACAGAAGTTTATTTCCTTACAGTTCTGGAGACTGGGAAGTCCAAGGTCAAATGTGTCAACAAGGTTGATTTCTGCTGAGACCTCTCTCCTTGGCTTGTAGATGGCTGTTTTCTCCCTGTGTCCTCCTGTGGTCTTCCTTTCCCATCTGTGTTCACTGTTCTTGTAAGGACATCAATCATACTGGATTAGAACACACCTTGAACTCATGTGTATGTAATTCCCTTTTAAAAGATCCAGTTTCCAACTGCAGTTACATTCTGAGGTACTGGGGTTTAGGATTTCAGAATATGAATCTGGAATGGATTCGATTCAGCCCAGTAACATAAGATAACTAGAAAACCTCCAAATATGTGAACATTCAACAGTACAGCTGAAAATAACTTCTAGATTAAAGAAAAAGTAACAGGCAAAATTTGAGATATTTTGAACTTCAAAATAGTAAGATCAAAACAACATTTCAAATTTGATGTGATGCAGCTAAAACAATACTAAGAGGAATATTTATAGCTTTAAATACTTATGCTAGAAAGCAAGAACAGTTCAAAATTTTAAAAGTCTGAATTTCCACCTGGAAAAAAACTAAAATAAGGATAAAATAAACAGGAAAGTAAATAAAAGGAAGTAATAAATATATGAGAAGAAATAAAACAATAAATGGAGAAGTGATATCAGAAATTTAAAAAAAAAGAAGCCAAAAGTGGGCTATTTAAGAAGATTAGTAGAATTGACAAAAGGTTAGGAAGACCAGTCAGAAGACAAAAAAGGAAAAAAGCAGCAATGTAGTTTAATTGGGAAAGAAGAGCATTCAATAAATGTTGCTAGAAAATTCTATATATAAATCAGAAAAAAATAAACCCTATTCATACTCCCACCACAGCCAAAAGTTAATCCCATATTGACCCTTAATCTAATTGCAAACATGTAAACTTTCAAGCTCGTAGACTTAGAGGAATTTGCAAACCTAGAGTAAGTAACAGTTGTTCAGAATGCAGAAAGTACTGCTCATCAAAAAAAACCCCAAAACATTTCTTTTTAAAAAAGTATTAAGATATATTTGACATAGGACATCATATTAGATTCATATGTATAACATAATTTATGTATGTGTATATATTATAGACTGATCACCAAGGTAAGTCTAGTTAACATCACATAAATTTTTTTCTTGTGATGAGATCTTTTAAAACCTAGTCTCTGAACTTTTAAATATACAGAACAATATTATTGACTATAGTCAGCATGTTGTATATTAAATTATATCCCCAGGTCTTACTTTATTTTGACTGTCTTCACCCATTTTACCCACCCCACATCCTCTGCCTCTGCCACCCACCTATGTGTTCTCGTTTTGTGTGTGTTTTTTTAATTCCACACATATGTGAGATCATACAGTATGTCTTTCTCTGTTATTTCACTTACTACACTATTCTCAAGTTCTATTCATGATATCACACATGGCAGGATTTCTTTCTTTTTTATGGCTAAATTGTAGTCCAGTGTGGGTGGTTGTGTCTATAAAATCTCACATTTTCTTTATCAATTTTTTTCACCAGCAGACACTTACACTGTCTCTGTCTTAACGCTTGTAAATAATGCTGCAATGAACATGGAGGTGCAGATATCTCTTCAAGATCCTATTTTTATTTCCTTTGGATAAATACCTAGAATTGGGATTGCTGGATCACCTGGTAGTTCTCTTTTTAATATTCGAGGAACTTTTATATTGTTGCCCTTAGTGGAATATCCATTTATATTCCCACCAACCGTGCACAGGGGTTCCCTTTTTCCCACAGTCCTGCTAACACTTCTTATTTCTTGTTTCTTTGATACTAGCCATTCTGACAGGTGTGAGGTGATATCTTATTTTGGTTTTGATGTGTATGTCCCCGATGATCAAGGATGTTGAGTACCCTTTCATGTACCTGTTGGCCATTTGTATTCTTCCTCAGAAAAATGTCAGTTCAGACCCTCTGCCAATTATTTAATCCAACTCCTTGGGGTTTTTTTTAAGTTTTTTAATTGAATTTATGAGTTCTTCATANACCCTCTGCCAATTATTTAATCCAACTCCTTGGGGTTTTTTTTAAGTTTTTTAATTGAATTTTATGAGTTCTTNTTCTTCATACATTTTATATCAGAAGATGTATGTTTTGCAAATATTTTCTCTCATTCTTAAGTTGCCATTTCATTTTGTTGATGGTTTCCCTTGCCATGCAGAAGCTTTTTAGTTGAATGTTGTCCATTTGTGTATTTTTGCTTTTGTTGCCTATGCTTTTGGTGTTAAATCTAAAAAATCATCCCAAGGAGTTTTCTGTCTATGGTTTATTCAAGGAGTTATATGGTTTCAGGTCTTATTTTCAACTCTTTAATCAATTTTGATTTAATTTTTGTGTGTGATGTAAGATAGTGGTCTAGTGTTTTTTTTTTGTTGTTGTTGTTTGTTTTGGGGGGGNTTTAATCAATTTTGATTTAATTTTTGTGTGTGATGTAAGATAGTGGTCTAGTGTTTTTTTTTGTTGTTGTTTGTTTTGGGGGGATTGGTTTTGGTTTCTTTCTTTCCTTCTGTCTTTCTTTCCTTCTGTCTTTCTTGCTTTCTTGCTTTCTTGGTTTTTTTGCTTGTTACCAGTTTTCTCAGCACCATGAATTGAAGAGACTATCCTTTCCCCATTGTATACTTTGGCTCCTTGTTATGAATGAATTAACCATATAGGCATGAGTTTATTTCTGGGTTCTCTGTTCTGTTGCATTGATCTATATGTCTGTTTTTATGTTAATACCATACTGTTTTGATTATTGGCTTTGTAGTATGTTTGAAATCAGGAAGCATGATGCCTCCATATTTATTCTTCTTTCTCAATATTAGTTTGGCTATTCAGGGCCCTTTGTGGTTCCATACAAATTTTAGAATTGTTTAAACTGTATTTCTTAAATATGTAAAACTTCTTCTCTTCAGGAATCAGCATTTAGAAAGTAAGCAAACTACAATCTGGGAGATAGTATATGCAATATGTATCTATAACAAAGATTCATATCCAGAATATATAAAGAACACCTACCAATCAATGACAAAAAACCAAAAAATCTCCAAAATTTGACAAAAATCTTAGGCACTTAAAAAATGTAGATATACAAATGGTTAATAAGAAGATAAAAAGATCCTAAATATCATTATTCATTAGGGAAAAACAAATTAAAAACACAATGCAATATAATTTTATCCTTATGAGAAATAAAAGTACTACATTTTGTCAAGGATGTAGACCAAATGGAAGTCTCAGATTGAGGGATTTTTAAGTGTTACAACTACCATGGAAACTGATATTTATTATGATAATAAAGTTACCACTCTTACTTTATGATGAGTTATTCCACTTCTAGATATTTACTCCCCCCAAATTGCAACATATATTCAACCCAAAACTTCCACAAGAATATTTTATTGCAACAGTCCCAATCTGAAAACAGCCTATATATCCATCTGCAGGAAAAGTATTAAATTATAATAGCTACAATAAAATATTATATAATAGCAAAAGAGAACAAGTTTCTTTTACTTTCATGGAAGCACAAAAATCAAGGAACTGAGCAATTTATGCCATTTATATGTAGTTTAAGAACAGACGGATCCCATTTATAACAACGGAAATAAGAAAACAGTAGTATCTAGGGCAGGGAGAGGGGACTGACCTTAAAGGAGCATGGGAACTCTAGGATGATCACAACATCCTGTACCTCGATGAGAATTGTGTTGATATGGTTGTGTACAGTTGTCAAAACTTACAAAATTACCCACTTAGGAACTATGCATTTGATGGTAAGTAATTATATCCCTCAATTTAGAGTATTTGAGTGTTTTGAAGGTGACAGTTATGTAGAGTGTTCTACATACTGAATATTGGTGTCTTCTTGGAATTCAAATGTGAAAACCCTACCTACCCCAGGTGATGTTATCAGGAGGGTGGGGCCTTAGGGAGATGATTACGTGAGATGAGGTCATGAGGGTGGGACCCTGAAGAGTGGGATGAGCCCCATGAGTCACGAGAAGCTTGCCTGCCCTCTCTGTTCTCTACCCTGGAGGATCCAACAGGAGGTCGGCTGTCTGCAAGCCAAGAAGGGATCTCTCACCAGAACTCATGCCGGCACCCCAATTTCAGATCAGACTAGCCCCCCAGGACTGTGAGAAACAAAGGTCTATTATTTAAAACCAGCCAGTCTATGGTGTGTGTTATAACAGTCCCAAAGGACTGAGACAGAGGCCACACATGTGAATGGTGGGAGGAAGCCCGAGGAGAGTGACAGCAGACCCCAGACTCAAGCAAGACAAAGGGAGTGAACAGGTGGATGTGTGCGGGAAACCCTGATTGCTGATGGATCACAAGCAGAGAGGAGCTTATGTTTGTTGGCTGGGTTAATGCCAGTAGGAGCAGTGTGAGTAAAGTAGATGCTTCCTTCGTGAGTTTTGGGAAGAAATGTTCAAAAAGCACAACAAGCAGAGGCACTCTGGTAGTGTACAAACGATACTGGAACATTGTTTATTTTCAGTTGAAATACTAAGATAGGATTATGTAGGATGTTCTTTCCAAGAGTCTTTTTCACTTGAAAATCGTCAACAGAAAATCTCCCCTGCTTACGTGTCGATGGTCACAGGGGACTGCCCCTCGGCGCCACTGTTGTGTTGTTTTTTAATCAGCCAACTCCCTGCCCCCAAATTGTCTTCCTCCAGTATGCGCTCAGTTTATGCGAAAACCTGGAGCTTCTTATGTGAATGCAGATTAAGGAAAAGTCTCTTGTGGTCTTATCCCAAATTTCTGAAACTAGAATCCTGGTATTTGGAAATTCTAGGAGCCATAGCAGCCTTCATCTATAAAATCCAAAGAACCATTCATGTATAGAGATGGCTCAGTTTGGCCAGCAGTTTCTGCCTCACGCCTCTTGGACTGCATCCATGTGCTTCTTCCCAGCTGTGAACTGTAAGCCTATCATCCCAGGCCGTATGGAAATGACAGCACTTCTAATGTGTGAGGTTCAGCAAAAGCAGACTTTTCATCCTGAGACCTTTCGGGAATGCTGGGAAGCACCTACCCTAAAGAAATGCATGCTAATCTCATTCCTTTGTTGTTAAAATACCTCACAATTCTTCGTGCAGCCTCAAAAGCATGGTTTTAAAAGTTTNAAAGCAGACTTTTCATCCTGAGACCTTTCGGGAATGCTGGGAAGCACCTACCCTAAAGAAATCCATGCTAATCTCATTCCTTTGTTGTTAAAATACCTCACAATTCTTCTTGGTGCAGCCTCAAAAGCATGGATTTAAAAGTTCNTTAAAAGTTTCCTAAAATCAAAACTGAACTTTCTCCAAATTACATGAATTAACCAACCAATTCTGTTTGCCCCAATCTTGTCAAACCTCACAACCCTGGAAGTTAACAGATACTTAAAGTACATTAGTAAAATTAATTAATTAATTAATTAATTAAAAAAATAAAGTACATTACCAAGTCAGTTTCCAGACACTAGATCAGGATTTTTAAAATTCAGATCCCTGGAGTTCTGGGGCTGTTTCAGACATCTTCAGGATTTTCAGTTTACAAGGCTGAGCAGTCCCAGAAACTTGAAAAGATGAGGGAAGTAAGCCTTTCTCAGGAGCTTTGTAGACTCTGCTGTCCAAGTCCAACATAAGAACCACAGAGGCCCATCAAGAAGCCTCCAGTGTCCATATCTCAGAATTAAGATGATTTCTTTAGGAAAAAGTCATCCCATTGTAAAATAGTTGGATGAATGAATACATGCAGAGATGAGTGCCCTGCATTTTTTCTTCTCTACTTGTGGCTTCTTTCTCCTACTTTTCATGCTCCAAACCACAGCTCTTCCACCACACCAACCTTCATGGATCTCTTCCTAACCCAAACTGGGCAAACCCCTTCAGTCAGGCTCCCAGCTACTCCGCTCTGAGACAGTGGGGAGTGTACTGTATCACACATGTTTAGAAATGAAGGGGACAGGTTTGGGCCAGAGACGCAGTGACCCTGTGTGACAGAGGAAGGTCTCCCTCTCTCTTAGAGGGAACTCTCTTCAGCCTCAGGCAAGCCCAGAAAACCTCAGTTGCCGCTGCCAGCTATTGGGTAGAGAGAGTCCAGAAGGACACTGGGTGAGACAGTACAGTGTCCTCGACAACCAAAATTCTAGGCGAGCTGCAGTGAGAGGCTACCCAGCAGTCTGGAAACAAGGGCAGAAGGGAGCAGAACTGTCTGGATTCACCTCCATGTTCCCCTTTGCCCTGCAAAATACATCCCAGGGGCCTCACCTGAACCCCTTGCATTCGAGTCCCTCAGACTCATCTCCAGTACCTCCTTCTTTGACATCCCTTTGTCGACGAGGCATACTGTTGAAGTTTCAAGAGAAGCACACTATCCAGTTCTCCTTCAGAGCATGAAGTTCGTTGTAATGTAAAATTATGCTTTCTCGTCTGTGTCTCCATTAAACTGTCAGGGCTTCTGGGAAGGAGGAGGGATAAGAATATATTGCTCGCTTTGTATTCCCAGCACCAATTCAGTGCTGGTTCTAGAGCAGAATCTCGTTTCTAACTAGCTAGCTGTATAGAAGAAGGTTCTGGAAACTTCGAAGAGGGGGAAAGAGCCCAGAGCGGGTGCTCTGCTGCAGGAGCGGAGAGAGGCCTGGAAGGGAGGACAGAACGAGCGTTCATCCAGCGTCTGTGTTCTTGCTGAGGTCCGAGGCCAGGGAATGATGAAAGCTGGCTGCGAGAGGGGAGAAATTGGCTTCTGGAAGACATGGACAAAGATTTGAAAGAGCCCCCTTAGGGAATGGAAAACAGCCAATTAAAGGCTTGAGTCATAATACCAAAAACTCAGTAAAAAAGGTTTTTTTAAAAAGTGTAAGTGGTGACTCAGAATGTTTGTGTGCTTGGCTAGAAATAGAAAAAGGGGCAGACAGAGCAGGTACAGCAGGACTTCAGAAGAGAAAAATGAATTGCTCTGGTGAGAATAAGGTTGAAATAATTAAGCCAATTGAATGAAGTCCCAGTATTGTTTTTGAAATATTTCAGCCCAAGAATAATTTCAAATGGGAAACTACCTTTCTAGTTATGGGGGAAATGGAAAAACCTTCAAAGATTTACTTAGGCAATGGCCTTTCAGTAAAACCACAACAGGGTACTGCCTCTTCTTCAATGACCCATAATTGAACTCCCAGAAGACATTGTTGTTTATGCAGGTCCTGGCTTGGTACAAAATTTGAAAAATCAGCAGAGTAGTTACATGACAAGCAAAACGTTTAAGCACTTTGTGTCTTATTGAAAGGGATTCTCTCAAGGAATAATTAAATATATGAACATAATTGAATTATGAAGAAAAACATAAAGGAGACCATGTCCATATTGGCTTTTGGAAGCTGAGTTCCAAGGTTAGCAAAAATAACCATTTCTGAGACCCTGAATTATCATGGATAGTGGAGATGATACAGGGCATTAAAGCCTCTGAGGTCTTACCAGACCTGGGAATTCCTAGGATAGCGTGTGAACATCATGGAAAGAAGTAAGATTCCAGGTTTGCCGTTAGCCCAATAGGGAGGATGGGCAGGCTGGTCTTAGGAATTTGGAGTAATGGCAGAACTTCAGAAAACACCGTAAATAGTGCACAAAATGTGGACAAGATGTAATAGAAAGTTGTGTTTACCTGGAAGGCTGAAGGAACATCATTTTCTGTGACTGTCCCTAGGACCCCAGGACTGTGTTCCCTGCCACACGTGGTCATAAGATCTCTTCGGTTCCCCCCCTGTGGGCATTGTTCTCTGGTGCCCACACCATGTATCATACATAAGAGCCCGACAGTCGGCACAGAAATTTCATTTACTCTTCAACTTTGTGGGAGGTATTGAGGCTTTTGTTCTAATGGAGGGTGGTGCTTTTTTTGGAGGGTAGGGGGTAGATGTTCCATGTGTATTTGAGAAGGTATATTCTCTGTGAGCTGAGGATAAAGTAAGGCTTCTATCCATGAAATCTTTTCCAGCGGTTGGAGGATGCATGCCTCCTGTGTTCTTACTGACTTGAGTCCTTCTGTTGGGTCTGGGGCAGAGAAATGTATGTCTGTCCCCCTCTGATGGGTTCTTCCATCTGTTTCTTCATGCATCTCCTTTCTTTTGTACTCACTCACAGTGGTTTCCGTGTTATTGGGTACATGGATTTTTATCAGTATTGTATCTCTACTGTGAACTGGGACTTGTAAAATAAAGTATCCTTTCTTTTTTCACTCATTTAAAGCTTCGTAGCCTGAATTCTTCCTTGTCTTTTGCAACCACGCTTTTGTAATGTTTGCATTTGCTCTGTGATATCTGTGCCCATCCCTTGATTTTGTCTTCTCCAGTTCACTTTGCTTTTACATGTGTCTCTTCTCTGCAATGCAGAGTTAGACTTTTCTATGCAAACTACCCTAAAAGTATTTTTAAATAGTGAAGTTAGGCTCATTTACATTTATAAATTTTATATCTTTGCTATTTACTGAATATACTTATTGTATTTACCATGTTTCTTTCTCTCCAAACTCTTACTTATTTGTATTACTTACTGCATTTTCTTGCTAGAGGTTATCTATATAATACTTTATATAATGACCTGAGTGCCTTTTTATTAACTCAGATATCTCCTATGCACCACATGTAATCATTACTTACATGATAATCAATGAGTTTAATGTATTTGTCCTCCCAGTTCCCCTTTGTTTTAGCTCCCCACTTTGATTTTGTCACATCATGCCTCCAGTCTTATCCCACTTTGAGTTACTTTGAGATCTATATTAAAAATGTTCAGTGCTCAGCACTGGTCTTTGCTGAGGGTCTCCCAGTGTATGTCTCAATTAAGTGAAGCTCATTCTCTAGTATAGTCCCTAAGAGGAGATCTTATCTTCAGTTTTCCCTGTGTTCTTACATTTTTAAAACCTTTTCCGTAGATTCATACTTGAAGGATTACTTGACCAGATAGAACAGTTGGCTCTTTGTTTTATTGAATGTATTTAGAATGTTGCTTTACTTGTGTCTTCCTTTCTGTGTTGCTTTAAGTAACTCTGATGGCAGCTTGATCTTATTTCCTTTGTGAGTGGCTTAGCTATTTTGCCTGGAGACCTGGAAAATGTTTCGTGATTTTAAAGTCAAAAAGACGTATTTAGGTTATATTTTGGAATTGACCATTCTAAGTCCCTTTCCTAGATACCTGGTGGGTTCTTCCAAAGGAAGACCCACGTAGTGTTCAGTGACTCATTAGCTGCTTATAATACCCAGGGCTCATAATTAAAAATAATAAATTAATTAAATAAAAAAAGACTTAAAATTTTTCATTAAATATATTCCTGGGGGGAGAGCACTCATGTTTTCATTTTTTGAAATGTTTTGGTAGATTAGAGTTGTAAACAGTCTGCTACATTGTTTTGGTTGTTTGTTTTTTTGTTTTTGTCATGGAAGATATGTTTAGCTTCCGGGTATATATATATATATATATATATATATATATATAT